>LVTN01000634.1:139961-173095 GCA_001649415.1 Musa itinerans | reverse complement strand
GAATTATTGGATCCCATGGACGAGATCCAATAAGAGCCCATGAGAGATTATTGGATAAAGATCCACTAATCTAAAAGGCTTGGGTAATTGGATGCAGATCCAATACCCATTGGGGGAGGATCCATTAGGGTTTGATATGGGACCTCTATAAATAGGAGGGATTCAAAGCCTCATAAGCTAGAGACTTTACTTGCCTCTCCTATTCTCCTCCCCCTCTCCACCTCAGAGCAGGCCTAGAGTTTTGAGGAGCGTCGTCGCAGCCCTGCTGTGTGGATCACCGCTAGAGAGAAGGACGCTTGACCTTCTTCACCCTCTCTTAAAGATCTGCAAGGAAACAGGGATATACGATCTCCCTATGTAACACAATCTATTCTATACGTAGTTTTAAGTTTCGCGGATTTTGCGCACCAATCTTCGCACGACGATGAACATCTCTTTGGGAATAGGGGATTTTGTTTTCTTGTTCTTCCGCTGCACATTTGATGTCGCCCCCAAGATTTCCCAACACGAACATTGGAAACGAGCCTGACAAAGAAGTCATTCAAACCTATTCGAGTATTAGAGTAAGTAGTATGAAGGCAAAAGAAGATGTGAAAGCTCCGAGTCGGTCCAAAACATTCTCTCTTTTGATCTCATTAGCTTGTTTGACTGGTCTGACCAATCCAACTAGTTCTTAATATTTTGATCTTAGGAATTGGTTTTATTGTCAGAGAAGCATTTGTCAAGAACGCCCTCGACTTAGTCTTATAGGGCTGATGCCTTAAAAAATTACAAACAAGATATGAGACAGTTTTGGAACAAGCTTTGATTGGATTCTGACTCACTTTTAAAGCTCCGATAGTCACTTAGAAATTTTAAAAATACTTAGTATTTTCTCACTTCATTTAAGTCAGAATTTGACTTAGAAATTTTAAAAATACTTAGTATTTTAAAGCTCCGACTCACTTGTATCATGACCCAAGGATACATAGTATTTATACAATGATCAAATCCTAAATTTTATAGTTTTTTTCCTTCGATTAAGAGTCTTTCCATACTAGAATTCATTAATATCCAAGAACACTAACTTCAGAATTTAAAAAATACTCAATCAGCCCTCTAGTTTTCTGCCTACCTTTTAACATAATAAGAATTGCTATAATTCATAATGATGGTTTGATGTGAACCAAATGTCAACATGTTTCTTGCCTCAACTTTGTGAGATTCCAAGGTGGTCCACTTCAACTTTCGCTAATGCTGCCTTTTGCTCCTTTTCTTTTTCTCTCTCTTAGCATATTCCCTTTAATCTTTTCCATCATCTACATCACAGAATCTCTTTTCTCTTCACTGCTGATCCTGTTCCCTCTCTAATCAAACATTCAAGTTCAGGTATCAAACAGTTCTTGCTGCTATTTAGTTTGCAGGCTTTTAAAAAAGCAGTAGTGTTGAGGATTATCTATTTTCTTTCATATATGAAGACCTCCATCGTAGGTTTTGGGATATCCTTGGCTTCCTTGGTCTGCCATCTCCAGTAACTTTTCTAAGCCTTGAGAATTACTTTTATATGTATGCTCAAACTACTAAAAATTACATCATCACATGTTAACAACAAACTAGTATGATATCATTGTATTAATATTAATATACTGACTCCTACCATCCAAATATTAAGAAAAAACAAAAAATATGTCGGTCAATAACCAATAATATGATCTGATATTAATCATTCCAAAAACTAGTAGTAAATATCTATGGATCCACCGGTATTTAAAACCTTGCTCACAAGTTTTCTCATATAAGAAAACAAAATAATTTGCAGATATGAGCCTTTTGATAGCTCCAAGTGTGCAAGTCATCAGAAAGATCTCAAACTCATTTAAGAATGACCGGCCAGCATTGTCATTATTGGATGGTTTAGGTTGTAGCAATCAGAAGATGGAGGATATAGAAAAGGTGCCAGGACGCAGACAGCAAAAGAAGCAATGAGAGTTGATGACTGCATTAGCAATAATGATTATATACATGTAACACTTGCATGACACCACTTCAATCTCGTTTCCTACCAACATCACACCTCTCTTTGACTCTGTAGTATCACTATATACCTTCACATTTCTGGCTCCTTTCAACCTGCTTCTTCTTCTTCTTCTTCTTCTTCTTCATCATCCTTTTATCATGTCGGCGAAGGACTAGTATCACTATATTCCTTCCCTTGTCCTGATGCTGCCACCCCGCTTCTTCTTCTTCTTCTTCTTCTTCTTCATCATCCTTTTATCATGTCGGCGAAGGACTGCGGCAACCATGGACACTGCCAGCGGCGCAAGCGGTACCGACGCCTCTTCGCTGCCGTCCTCACCTTCATCATCGTTGTCCTCATCGTCATCCTCGTCGTCTGGCTCGTCCTCCGCCCCTCCAAGCCCAAGTTCTACCTCAAGGACACCTCCATCTTCCAGCTCAACCTCACCGCAGGCGCCAACCTCCTCACCACCGTCATGCAGGTCACCCTCGACTCCCGCAACCTCAACGACCGCGTCGGCATATACTACGACAAGCTCGACGCCTTTGCAGCCTACAAGGGACAGCGGATCACCGCCTCCACGGCGCTCCCCACCGGGTATCAAGGCCACGACGATGTTGTCGTGTGGTCGCCCTACCTGTACGGCGCCGCTGTCGCCGTGGCGCCGTACCTCGCCGTCTCCCTCAACCAAGACCGCGAGGCGGGGCTCCTTCTGGTCTATATCAAGGCGGAGGGGCGTCTCCGGTGGAAGGTCGGGACATGGGTCTCCGGTCACTACCACCTGCAGGCCAACTGCCCGGCTTTCCTTGCGATCGACAACGGGAAAGGCAGCGGCAGCGCTCTGTCGTTCCACTCGCAGCAGATTTCGTCATGTAGCGTTGACGTCTGAAGCTTGAGGGTGACGATGATTATAGTCAACGATGGAGTCATCGTCTCCACGCGCCGTAGCTCTTCCTGCAAACTATTTGAGGTGTATCTTCACCTGGTTTATTGCAAGCTTGGGTTACACTACGATAGTAGTAATCGTCAAGGCATGTTTCGGATGCTGATATATATGATGTTACTAAGAATTAATTATTACTTTCCTGCTTGATTTCGTTCAGTTCAATATTAATTTCGGTGTTTCATTTATTCTTCTTCTAAATTTGCATTGGAATGCATGGTTTCTTTCGTGGTTACACGGTAAGAAGTGGATTGGGAGCATCACAAGGTTTGCAGACAGAAGCTTACATACTTGTTTGGAAGAAGAATCAGGTGTTTTTGAAGAGATTGGATGCATTCAAACATCTCTGTCGGCTTCTCAGTCTCATAACACTAGACATCATCAAGCTTTAGGCTAATTGGCTTTATATTATTAAAGCTTATTGATGCTGTGAATTCAGTCTTAATTTTCTCATGAAGAGAAACAAAAATCTCATGTTACTAATGATCAAAACAATCTCATGTTACTCAGCTCAGATCACCTGTCGTTCAGGAACAACTAATCTTATTGTTTGGGAAGAGATTGTTTTCTTCTCATGTAGACAGTGCATGAGTAACATAAAAGTGTTGCATCTCAGGTCTGCAAGGAATCAGGTAGGACCAAAAGCTGATTCCGAGAAAAAGAAACGTGGATGAGGAGAGGATATGTATTATGCACTTCAAATGCTTTCAGCAAACCAGAGGCTAAATGATGAGGCAAAAAGCCGAGGAAAAAGAAAAAGGAGGGCAGAAGAAACCAAACAAGCCATATTCTACCAACTCTTCCATTAGTTTTGCCCCCTTGTCCTTTTTTTGGTCTTTTTTTTTTTTTTGTCCCTTGTTAAGCCTGTATATATTTTGATCCGATAGTATTTCTATATATTTTTTGTTAAGTAAAAAGATTATGTAGCATGCCACATATGTCATCACTCACGTGATTAACTTGTATGGCACGTATGACTAGCAACCGAACCACCATCGCTGACTATAACTTATAAAGAAGTGACAAGTCTTTCACCCATTTTATTAGAAGGTGCCCTGCTCACCTTGAAACCACCTTAGGCGGTTAGGTGGTAGCTGCCCTATCCCTTGCAAAGGTGAAAACATGCAAAGAAGAGGGTGCGGGTCATGAGGGCGAAATCCGCCACCACTCAAGGCAAGCCTCGATAACCGAATGTAGCAAGAATCAAAGTCCCACCTTGAGCGCATCAACCGTCAGCTTGAACCCATTCGGGAGGGGGTCGTAAGAGCGATGCTTAGACCAAGGAGCATGAAGCTCATAGTCAGTTGGGATGTTATAGCGTTCTCAAAGGCATTCGAGAAGCCGGTCACGAGTGAGTCATAGTCATAAGACAACTTCATCATTTGTAAGGCCTTGAAGGTCTTTATGTCGACGGGGGGCCATGCCACCCGAGGATGAACTAACTACTTCTTCTCTAGGACTACTCGAGGGCGATGTTACGACCTCGGGCGACAATCAACTTGACGAAGAGGAGGAAGATGACATTCTGACATGAACTACTAATGCCCAAGGAGAGGAAGGCACGAGGTAGTGGGGGAAAATGGCGCAAATGAGCAGGATGAAACCCTCATAGCCAATGGAGGGTTTATAAAAACCCTGTTGCCTGACGCAACCCGACCCTTCGCCTTCCTAAGAGAGGGAAACAGCTCACTTCGCCATCATGATTCCTAGGAAAAAAGCAATCGAATTCAAAGAATCCAAATCTCGTCGACGGGTGAGCCTGCCAAAACCGAAGATCTTGCCAAAATCGAAGTTCCTACCAAAACCAGAGTTCCCGCAAGCAAATGTCCTGCCAACACCAAAGTTTCCTGCCAGCAAGTGTCTCGCCAAAACACAGGTTTTCTTGCCAAAAAATTATATATCTCATTAAGGATTTTTGAGCCAACCAAGAAAGACCCAAGGCCCACCTCGATAGGGTCACAGTCGAATGAGCTCAAGTTATGCATCTTGACCAACCAATATCCGAGTTATACATCTCGGCCAATCATAAGCCCGAGTTACGAATTTCGACTAGTCATATCCCGAGTTATAAATCTTGGCCAATCATGAGCTCGAGTTATGCATCTTAGCCAAACGGTGCCCGAATTATGCATCTTGGCTAACCAATGATCGAGTTATGCATCTCGGCTAGTCATAAGCCCAAGTTATGAATCTTGACCAATCATATGCCCAAGTTATGAATCTCGATCAATCATGAGCTCGAGTAATGTATCTCAACAAAACAGTGCCCAAGTTATGCATCTCGACCAAACAATTCCCGAGTTATGCATCTCACCAACCAAACCCCGAGTTATGCATCTCAACTAGTCATGAGCCCAAATTATGCATCTCGACGGGTCATGAGCCCAATTTATACATCTCGACCAAACAGTGATTGAGTTATGCATCTCAAAGAATCATGAGCCCTAATTACAATCTCAATCAATCAACAAAACAGTGCCCGAGTTATGCATCTCGACCAAACAATTCCCGAGTTATGCATCTCACCAACCAAACCCCGAGTTATGCATCTCAACTAGTCATGAGCCCAAATTATGCATCTCAACGGGTCATGAGCCCAATTTATACATCTCGACCAAACAATGCTTGAGTTATGCATCTCGAAGAATCATGAGCCCTAATTACGAATCTCAACCAATCATGAGCCTCTACCTTGGGCGATCTTGTCAGACGACGCCCTGACCCGACCTAAAGCTTACCCTCTCCAATCGAGAAACCACGTGGACAACCTTGTGCACGCAGATCGTATACATATATATGTATACATATATGTAAATCGTAGCAGTAATATCACGGAAACATTAACACTATAACAATTTCCAGGTTACTCTCTCAATGATCAGGTATAATTTTCGCAAGCTTCAATTTCACCACTATTTGAAATGAAAATTTCTGCCTGACTGTGCTATGAAGATATCAAAAAATATAGAAGAATATTGTAAACTACAAAACAGCAATAGTGCTACAGATCACAAGCGTCACCCAAACCAATTTCAGATCAAGATGGTTTCCTTCCTACCTAATCACATGTATCGGTCCTATACTCTCTATAGAAACCCTAAACCAGAAACCATAACTATCAAAGTACCTTTGACTATCTCATCAAATGAGTTGCACACTCGAACATATAGGAAGAGACAAGAGTTTGGAACGACACTAAATATCATCTTGTCTGTGAGCAAAGGCAACAAATGCATTTTTGTTTAACCATTCATGACAATCCACCTCACATCAGGAATAATTTAACAGAAAATCACCAATAAAACAAACCATAGAAAACAATGCCTAAACAAAAGTCGCTTGATGTCGAACTGAAGCATAAAGCAGGGGGATGTTAATTTTATGACCTGTCAAATGCCAGTCATTTCCCCTCTCACCAGAGATTTGCTGCTTTCAATAGAGGGTTGACCAATTGCGACTTTAGCCATCTATTCTCTCGTAGAAGTACAAGTATCCCATGTCTTTTGGTGGATCAACTGAAGCCCCGACTTTGCTGTCATTAAATATCACCCATCTTCCATCTTTATGCACATGGGCCACATAATGCCCACAGTGGGTAGAGGTCCCAATGTGGCTAACTAATGCCATAAGCTTGTATCCTGCACATTAAAATCGTTAAAATGACACCTGGAAAAGAAAACAAAATCATGCAACCAACACGGCAGAGGAGCCAACAGAAACTTTCAACTGCATAAGAGATGGGTCACAACTGACCAAGATCAACAAAGTTCAAAAAACTCAAGAGCACCATACACCCTGAGGCATAATATTTTCCCTCCAGCAAAACAAAATCAGTTTACAAAAGGAAACATAGTTTGTCCAGCAATGATATTTTTAAAAGCACAGACATATATATATATATATATATATATATATATATAAAGCTTTATCATACAACTAAGCACTCAAAAAATAAGACAGACCACTAGTATGATAAGGAGTTGAAAAGATAAACAAAGCAAAATCACACAGATTTGAGAACAACCCATGCAACTGAGAGTTTCAGAAAGAAACATGATGTTTTAATAAACAAAACAAAGTGTTATCTATATCTCATGTTAAAAAAGAAACTGATCAACCCATGCAACTGAGAGTTTAAGAATGTATGACAAATATTCAAATGTTTTAATGACTTATGAAAGCTCATAGACCACACTTTGTTTTCCCTAACATAAAGTGCTATTGATATCTAATGTTCAAAAAGAAAATGATCAGCCTATGAAATTAGGATTTAGAAAACTAGTGTCAAAGATTCAGATATTTGAATGATTTATGAAATCTACAAATCCCAAAAACATTTGACAAAACAGTTACCTCTCTATTGTCTGAAAAGATAACTCTACTCAACTAAAGGCTAGAAATTCTACATTATATATTCTAAGCACCCGAAGGCAATTAAAATTATGAGAAAACTACCCTTGGGTGCTTGTCACTCAAGTCTCAGCTCATTTCTCAAAGTTGATATCATAAATGAAGTGCCAGAACTTGAGCATATCAAAGCGACCAAGTGCATGTCTCATTGTAAGTAAACATAAAGAAATAAACAGTAAATGCAAACAAGGATATAGTGGAACTTATTATCCTAATGTGCTTAGAATAATTGGGCAAAAGTTGAAGGAAATTAACTGCCAATTCCATCTGGTACTCCAGGATCTCCAGCCTGCATGCCACTTGAGGTTGCATCTGTATCTGCTGAGGCAGATGCCTCGGGGTGGCTAAATATCCAATCTGTAGCCTTCTCTATGTCCCCACCCTATTTAAGGGTAAACCATAACAAAGTTAGTGCATCCAGCAGACTAGCTGATAATACCAAATTATAGGAAATACTTGTGGGTGTAGACGAGAAAAGTGTCATATAGAATGAAAGAACTAAAGTTGCAACTTGCAACCAAAAGTGATATATGAATAGCAGCAACAGTCAAAGGGTCATTTCAAATAATACAAGTACATGGAACTTCATGAAAAGGAGTTTAAGTTAAAAAAGAATCTTACTGAAGCTTTCAGTGCTTTTCTAGCAACGTCTTCTTGAAACCCAAATGAAATCAAAGTTTCAACACTTGTTTCATCAACAAATTGAAGTTCCATAGCATCTGATCTATGGGAAATAGGATCATCTATATCTGCATCGAGTGCCGAAAAACAAGTTATTCACCAATTATTTTCTTGATAAGATAAAAAATACTGGTTGCTATTCACACAATGGCCAAGTAAACTCAGTGTTAATAGCTTGCTTCATGGTTCCATACACAAACCTGGATCATTCATGTGAGATAGCAACCAAGTCATTGCTTCCTCAACTCCAGCATTTGCAGTGTTTATAGCAGCCTTCTGACAATGCAGATAATTAAAACCCATGGCTGCAAGCTTAGAAACAATGTCCTCACTGGCAACTAAATGGGTGTGTTCAACATCACCATCAGGACCTACAAAACTTACCCATCAAATTATAAGCTACAGAAGAAAAGCTGAACAGATGATCCATTTTTTCGGAAATGCACCAACATGATGAGAATCTAAAAGATAAGCATTACCGACCTGTTTCTGGTAGTAGTTCTTCTCCTGGCTGCAAACCCTTGCCACGCATGTGTGTGATGTCAATTACATCAGGAACATCAATATAAACATCTGCAATGCATATTGTAAACTATCATTGAACAACGCAGGAATCATAAGGAAAAATTAAAACACCAAGACTTGAGACAATAAAAGGATTATACCTAGTTTCTTTGGCACCCATCCTTCTTCCATCACAAACTTCCTCATGTGCAACACAAGGTAGTCAGGGAAAGTAGCAAAATTGGCAGTCCTAAAAAGGCATTTGGTCAGTTGCTTCAAAGATAAAAAAGGTAAAATTCTTACTAGTAGTCAAATTAAGAAAGTCATGTCTTCTTTTTATTTCCAAATGAAGTTTTCATATCTTTCCCTTTACCTTTCCATACATCACTAACCCTAACTGATTCATGCAAAAGCAGAAAGGTTGCATGGCATGTGTAAAGAAGGATGAGGTGAAGGAGCAGTGATGGTGGCAAGGAGAAGCAAAGAATCGAAAGAAGAGGAAGAAAAGACAAAAAAGAGGACCATAACAAGGAGAAGTGAATATGGGGAGTACAAGTACTAACCAAGAGGCTTACCATTCTATCACGAACGGTTGTCGCACACCCACAACATCTTCGGCAACAGACCACAACATCTTGGCATCATGTTTTGCTTTGGTTTTTGTATGTTTTTTGTTTGAAAACTGTGAGCAGGAACAGATAGCAGCACTGCAGAGTGACTGCTCACCAAAATGGGCAAAACTACTACAAAATAGTCCTGTTTTCGCCTGTCACAGCTTGTTTTCTGCAGGCCGCGAAGCGGTGCAAAACATCAGTCATCTCAGCACCCTGGAACCACCCAGGTGGCACCAGGCTGGATAGGGGTTTGGGGTAGTGTTGGGCGTTGATTGGATCTCACAAATTTGCACATTAAGCCTACGAGAATTTGCCATCGCGTTCAACACCGGGTAAGTAGTCGTTTGCGGACTTGAGACTGTTTATTTGCCTTCTAAAGTCCTTGTTTTCTCATTCCTCTCTTTTCTCTCTTGCACACCGAATGTTTGCTGAATTGCTAGTAAAGCTACTCTCTTCACTAGACGTCGAGACTTGTTCGCCGCTCGCTTTCAAACTAATCAATTTGTTCTTTCATAGGTCCTTTGGGACCTAAGCGAGGTTGTAACTAAGATGACCCTTTGCAGACGGATACTGAAAGGGTGTCTCACAATTTAGGCAATCCCAGCTAAGTCCATGATATTAGCGCAAGGGTGCCTCACAAATTAGGCAATCTCAGCTAAGTCCGTGACACTGGTGCAAGGGTGCCTCATGACTTGGGCAATTCTAACTAAGCCCGTGGCCTTGCCGCAAGGGTGCCTCATGACTTCGACAATTCTAGCTAGGTCAGTGATATTGTGGTATCAAAGCGAACAAGCAATTTGAGCAAACAACGAAAAGTTTTACAATCTCACTATGGCAAAGCATCGTCGCGAATTGAGCAAGATGGGGTAAGCTAGACCATTGCCCCAATCAGTCGCAGGTGGGCTGCAAGTGCAAACTCGCTCTCAAGCTATTGGAGCCACTCAAGAGGAGCACGATAATGAACAAGACGAGTGAGAAGTTGGCTAATCTCTGCGAGCGAAGGAAGCACAATCTAGAGTGCTAACCGGGAAAAGAAGCCATAAGGAGAGGCTTACAGTTGCGAAAACCTGCATTGGCGTTCTTGAAGCGAGTTTGGAGGAACTCTATCAAGGCCAACGAAGGCTTCTTAGGATAGAGAACTCGCTAGAAGAAGCAGAATCTCGGATTGACAAGGTCGAGTCCCTAGTCGATCGATTGATAAAAAACACCAAAGACTCTGTGCAACATCTACACAAAGTCATGGCGAAACTAATGTCCAAGGTTACATTGGTCACAAGCGCTCTTAATGCGGGAGAGAGCAACACCCGCGTTGCCTTGCCACAAAACTTGAGGGCACCCGAGCTGCATTACTACGGGGGTGCCAAGGATGCAAATGAGCTCAAGAATTTTCTGTTCAACATGGAATAATACTTCCAAGCTATGAGGCTTGATTCTAAAAAAACCAAAATTTCGATAGCAACCATATATCTGAATAGGGATACAAAACTTTGGTGGCGAACACATTAGAAAGAGATCCAACAAGGTCAATGTCAAGTGCACATACGGGAAGACTTGAAGCAAGGGTTGAGAACTCAGTTCCTACCCAAGAACACAGAGTTCATTGCAAGAAGGAAGCTAAGACAACTCCACCAAAGTACTTACATTCGGGACTACGTGAAACAATTTTCTACGTTGATGCTAGACATACAAGACATGTCCGAGAAGGACAAAATATTCAACTTCCTCAATAACCTGAAGCCCTAGGCACAACAAGAATTGCATTGAAGGAATGTCACAGATGTGATCGAGACAATCATAACTATAAGGCTCACTGACTTTGTTTCCTCGAAAGACTTAGGGTAGAAATAATTTTTGGGAAATTGCCCACCCAAATATTTCTGAGGAAAGGAGTCTGAAAGCGAGCGAAAGAAAAGTTCCCACAAAGAGCCAAGCTCAAAAAGCAAGGCCTCAAAACTTGGCAGATGCTTCTTGTCCGAAGGACTGCACATTGTGAGAGTGCCCACAAGAGTAAGCATTCAATGCCTTGTCAGCATCAATCCACCCCCTAGATCGGACAAGGGCAAGATCGTCGCCCTTAGTTCGAGAAGTTCGAAATCCAACAACAACGATGAGTCGCAAGGATCCCGAATAGGAGCAATGCATTTGTTAAATGCATTGCGAGATTAAGTAGGGGAGAACATGAAGATGAAGCCACAGAAAATAGGGAGCAGTAAGCCGATGTACATGGACATCAAGCTAAATGACCAAACAACTCGTGCGATGGTAGACATGACCGATACCCATAATTTCATTATCAACTAAGAAGTAAGGCAACTTAGGTTGAACCTAGAGAAGAGCTCAAGTCGAATGAAGGCTGTGAACTCGAAAGCTAAGTGGATCTCTAGACTGGCAAAGGGGTTCCTCTCCATAAGCCTCCACCCCTAGATGGATGGTCAAACCGAAAGAATAAATTTGCTTCTTGAGCAATACCTTCAACACTACTACGTGAGTCCCAACCAATAGGATTGGGTAAAGCTGTTGAATATAGCCCACTTCTCCTACAACTTGCAACAGAGCTTTGCATCCAACAAGAGCCCCTTCGAGATCATTACGAGACAATAGCCGTCAACTCCTCACACCTTAATGATCGATTATACTGGGAGTAGTCTGTCAGCATATCACTTTGCAAAGGAATGGCACCGAAACATAGATATTACGCAGGCTTACTTAGAGAAGGCGACCAAAAAGATGAAGTGGGAAGACTTGGGAAGGCGACGATAGGAGTTTAAAGTTGGTGACTTTGTATTGGTGAAACTCCAACTAGCATCACTCCAGTTCTTTAGGCATAAAGTGCACAGGGGACTGGTGTGCAAGTACAATGGATCCTTCACAATTATCAACAAGGTAGGCAATGTCTCCTACAAGTTGTAGCTATCGGCGTGGCTCAAAATTCATAATGTCTTCCACAAAAGCAACTTGGAAGCCTACCACTTCGACTCGCAAGATACTTCTCGAAATGTTCCAACTCAGCTACCCCCACACACCACTAGAGTCTCCTATGAAAAACGAGTTGAAATCATTTTAGCGGATCGCATGACAAAGCTACCCGATAGAGCAGAGCAGAGCAGATCAAATATTTGGTGAAGTAGCAAAAGCTTCCCCGAACAAAAGCAAGTTGGGAACTTGATGATGCCCTACGAAACGAAGAAGTAATCAATAAAGCCTACCAACAAGCATCGATGAGGGCGTCGACAGTTTAAGTGAGGGAGAATGTCACGAACGATCATCGCACACTCACAATATCTTCATCAACGGACCGTTCGTCGCTTTTGTTTGCTTGTACATATGCTTGGCAACATGTTTTGCCTTGGTTTTGTATGTTTTTGCTTGAAAACTATGAGTAGGAACAAAACACATCGCTACGGAGCGACTGCTCACCAAAATGGGCAAAACTACCCCAAAATGGCCTTGTTTTTGTGTGTCACGGCTTGTTTTCTGCAAAGTGCGATAAGGTGTAAAACGTCAGCCATCGCAACACTCTGGAACACCCTAGGTGGCACTAGGCTAGATAGGGGTTTGAGATAGTATTGGCGTTGATTGGATTTCATAAGTTTGCACGTTAAGCCTATAAGAACTAGCCATCATGCCCGACACCCGGTGAGCAATTGTTTGCATACTTGCGACTATTCGTTTGTCTTCTAAGTTCCTGTTTTCTCCTTCCTCTCTTTTTTCTCTTGCACATTGAGTGTTTGTTGAATTGCTTGTAAAGCTGCCATCTTCGCGAGATGTCAGGACTTGTCCATCACTCACTTTCGAACTAATCAATTTGCTCATTTACAGGTTCTTTGGGACCTGAGCGAGGTTGCAACTACACTGACCCTTTGTAGACGGATAACGCAATGGTGCCTTATTACTTAGGCAATCCCAACTAAGTCTGTGACATTGGTGCAAGGGTGCTATATCCATGACCTTATCACAAGGGTGCCTCACGACTTTAGTAATTCCAACTAAGTCCGTGACAATTCGATAGAACAACTACTAAGTATTAGTTACCTTACTTTTTAGTAAGCTTTTTGCAATAAGCTTATCTGGCGATAGCCTCAATTTCAAGCCATTGGACTAGTAAAAAAAAGGGTTTTATAATTGGGTATGATCAAGATTTAAATTTATGTATATGTGATTCATAATTATTCTCAAATTTCATGGGCACTTTTTTGAATGAAGTCTAATCTCTATTTAAATTTGTGATACCAGGTATTTTTGTTTCATAGGCACAATAGAAAGCCCAAATTATACCATTAGCTCTCATCATTAAGAATTATATTGTTAACATTACTTGGTATTTGAATGCACATCACTTCTTGTGACATCAATTTGAAATTTGCATGTAAAACATTAGAGTTCAGAGGTACTCTATGCATTTGAATATTGAACATACAAATAACAAAATATTGTTCTCAGATTTGTCAAATCAGAAAAATATCAATTTGTTAGCAGCTGCTCTACAAACTTACTTGATTGCTGTTGTCTTTGCATTTAGTGAAGTGCTATAGAAGTCATGGACCTCCTCAGGAGCTGAAAAACTAGCTAGGCATGCTTCCAACGGAACTCTTGGTCGTACAATTTCATCCCTATCTCTGTTCAAAGACGCATGGAAAAAATACAAACTACAGAACTCAATGACAAAAAACATAGAGAAAATGCTCTTCTAACTTACATGTCCTTCGCTTCTAATTTTCTTTCGGCTTTCATCTTGTGAAAGACTTCAAGCTGTTCTGAATCATTAAAAGGAGAGAATAATGCCTACCTTCAAATATCAATATCAAGAAAATGGTAGGGTTAAGCAAATTACCTTTGTTAGTAGCTTCATGAAGTGGTATACTCAAAGAGAGAATGTAATCTGATCTTTTATTATAAGCAACTTTCCCAGAGGGACACTGAAGACGTTCTTCAATTATAAACTTAAAACTCCTTGAAGGATCCAATTCAGGTTTACCAGAATTGACCCGTTCAACTTGGTCAAGAAAATGCAGAAAAAACTCCAAAGCATCCTAAATAAACAACATAAGTCACAAGTCTAACAAACTAATAAGAGGATAATACTCACTAAACAAGAACAATAGCAACAAAAACCATACAAAAGATATTGGCAAGGTGAATGGCCAATGTCAGGTCAAGTATACACCTAGAGACCATCCACTTTGCCTGTGTCTTGGGAATGTTTGTACATTGCTAATGCAAGAGCTAGATCTTATAGTCATTTAACAATGTCAAAAGTGTAAGGCGTTGCTCAAAAAAAGAAGAAAAAGATAGCCAATCTTAAATGAGTTCAAATAAATCACAAAAAAGGAAAAGTACTTGAAACTTATTAATATATAAAAAAAGAAGTTACAAGTTAACATGATATAGCTATCACAAGTAACAGCAGAAAGAGTGCATTAAAATCAAGCTATATGCCTCCATGTTCCAGGCCCACATATTTCAACAAAATGTGTCATTGCTCCATATTGGTCCTTGACATGCATATCAAGCTACAATAAGACTCACCAATATCCACATACTTTATCCAGCAGTAATCAAGTACAGTACAGGAACCACAAACCTACTGGTCTAGATGTCACTGTCAATAACCATGAACACAAGAAAATCCTAGGAAACACTTGGCCAATAAGCCCAGAATATTTAGTCCAATGAAGAAATATATTAAAACAAGGTAATGAATGGGATAAAAAAGTTAAATAAAACCTACAAACATATTACAGATCTCAGCTTTGGTTCATCTCACCTTGCTTTACTTTATGGCTTCAAATAAATTAAAACTTAAACTTAATAGTATTAGGCCATATTATAGCATTTCACTATTTTTTAAATAACTATTGGTCAAAAAGTAACTAAACGAATTTGAGACTCACATTAACTCCATGTACAAGTTCTTCAATTCTCAGGAAAAAGAAGTACCTGTTGCCTCATACTTGAAAACTCAGGATGGCTGGCAGCAATAACTGTTTTAAACATGCGAGGGGGAACACCTTCTTGCTTCTGAAGCAAAAAGGAAATATAAGACCTAGCATCAGCAAAAACCAAAAATACCAACAGAACATCTTACGAGACAGCTTCATATAGACCAAATCTAGATGAACATCAATCTCAAATATCTTCTTCCCTAATAAGTTGAATTGGTTACAGGTATAACTTCTTAATAAAGCATACTGAAAGATAAATGATTAATGTCATGTGAAGTTTCCAATTTCACCTAGGAAATTAATATCAATATTCACCTTCAACTAGGATGCTTCCTGTTAAACACAAAAATATTTATCAAACCACTTATTAAACTATTCTTAAAACTTCAACAACGCTGTAGAAAACTTTTAAAAGAACAATACCTTAATTTTAATCACAGCTAATCATGACAGGAGTTCAAAAGATAGAAACTTACCTCAGTAGCAGCTTTAAAATCAAAATTACTAATTGCTACACTTCTTTACTGAGTTCTTGCTTGTACTCTTGTTCTTTTTCAGTTCAATTTAGTTCTTTTCATTACTGAGGTTTTCATGAGTCATTACATAAATACAATTTTCCATATATGTGAATCAGCGAAGGCAATAAAATAAAATATTATGAATAATGATCTAGAAGTATGGAAGACAGATGCTGACTAGAAATTTCACTGTTCCTCCAAAATAAAGCATGAGCTAGACAGGACAGAGTGCATAGTTGCTATGCTGGCAAATGCAATATGTCCCATATATATTTCAAGCCCTTATCATAATACCAAACAGAGCTAACTAGAGTTAAAACAATCAATACCAATGGTTCAGTTCCGATATCTGCAAAAGGTCTAAAGGTATACCAGAACTTACAGAACTGGAAGTTGTGGTTTTAGAATTGTCAACTTCATTGATCCGGTTGAAAGAATTGATTATTAATCATTTATTCCCATTAAAAATAGCCACATTTATGTATAAGAACATACCTCTTGGATCGGCACAGAATATTTACCAGACAGCAAACCATGCGCCAGTTTCGTCCTGTGTGAAAAATATATTCAAAAATCACAATAATGTCAACACCCATGCAAGTCACTCAGGTCATGAACATTAAAGAGCCGACATTTACATGCTGTAAAACAAAAAAACACAAGACTAATTATAATCTAACATAATCCTCAAATTGCAAATGGAGATGAAAAAACTACTTCAGAAAAGTTCAAGATGCACATATCCACATTAGACAATGAAACAGTTGATTCAATAAGATAAACAAAAAGGACTCGTTATACCAATTCCATCCTACTCTCTAGTTTCATTGTCTTAATTTGTCCATAATCTGAAAATGATATGACAGAGTAAGCACATTTCTTTAGCTCTCATTTAAGCTTTGGTTAGTCTGTCTACCAAAGCTTTGATGCAACTCCTTTGGTTCATCCAAAATGTACTGAACAGATAAGTCAATAAAGAATCTCACAACCGAGTTAAGTACTTGTATTGACCAAAGTGACTTGAAATGCTAACTCAAATTTACTTCTAACAAGTCTTCCATGTATACAAGTAGATATTAATCATTCAAGTATTTCCTTGCTATTATTTCAGATGAGAGAATTTCCCCAAATAAAATACATGACTTGCTTACCAAGGCACAAAATAGCAGAGGTCACCTTTTAGATTCCTTGGCATAAACCAAAGTTGAGCATGCTTTGCAATATCAGTAACACTGAAACTATTATTTTCTCAAAGGAATGCCAAGCAAGGTTCGTCATACCGTTCGATACGGGTAATACATACCGGTCCAACAAGGGACTGATACAGGTGGTATATCAGTATACTCTCATGTATCATGTGTTGGTACGCTCAGTATGGCTCGGTACAGTTTGGTACATACCATACCAACAACTGATCGATACACCAGTACAGACAGATAAGGCAAACCATGTTGCCAAGAATGCTAGGGATGGACTAAGTGATCCCAACCAACTTCCATAAGGTCTAGCTAGTTATCAACCAGTCAAACCAGGTATAGACAGTTCTATTGGAACCAATTTCCAATCATTTAGAAAGCACTCAGTACCATGATTAAAATGAACTAAAGAAATCCCCAACTCAATTCAAATCCTAAAAATATATGGACCAAAGAAAACATCATGTCAGTGCACACGAGGTAAACCCCATGTCAACATGTAAAGCCCATAAGAAAAGACCTAAAAGAAGTAGCTTTGATATTGTCTAAATACAAATGATAAAATAGCCTAATGAATTACATGATGCAAACGTCAATGGAAAGACCCAAAATGCTTAAATTAAGCTATTAGTAGTCGGCCACTAGATCTATATACGCAAGTCCCCGCCATCAATTTGATGACCAATGATAGAGGTCAGCAGCACCACCATGATGATGACTGACAATAGAGATGGAAGGAGGGAAAAAAACTCATACTAGGGCTTACGGTTCTCTAAAATTGAGGATCAAACGACATCTATATATGAGATTATTTGAAAGCAAGAAAAAATCAACTTCGAATTTCATATCTTCCCTTCCAAAATCATGGCATGCCATCATACTCGAGTTCATAAATTCAAAAAATCATATCTTTGACCAACCAAGTAGATACAAAAAATAATGGTTCACATGGTACAACCATACAAGGTATCTAAACCATCAGTCTTTGCTTGCATTAATTTGCATTGTTTTCCTAATAAGAATATGAAACATTTATTATCAAATTTAGATAACACTGACCAACCAAGTACTCAGCACATCTTATATCATAAGAACTAGATATACAAGCGGAAGGCACCCATGGTACAAGATACCTTGCATAAAACCTAAAGTCTTGTTTGTTTTACAAAGATAATTTTATGGACCAAATCACAAAAAAAATTATATTCATGATTTTTTTGTGTAACTTATCAAATAATCAGTTTATTTCAACAAAATGCTGCCCAGTACCAGGCAGACCACCAATAAGAGTAAGATCCAAAGATTAATTCAGCATAGGAATAATTTAAGACACCAGTTCTAGCAAAGCATTGGATTCAAAACTGATCCTAAACAACATAACAATAGTAGATTGGAAAATATGATCTCACAATTTAAAGTCTGTAGTGTTCATGGTCAACCAGCCAATCTAATGAGCTTTTCCAAACACACTGAAATTTCAAAACATACATGTTTTGCACAATAGTCCTTGGGTATGACAAGACAAGCATGGACAATTATCACATTAATAGTCGGCTTATAATAATATGCAGCTGAGTTCAATAAGTTGGAACAATGAAACACATCTAGGCACAATGAATATCAGTTGACACTTAATCAACATAGATTGTTTGTTTTCTACAAAATTGTAAGTTCAATCTTCACTTACAACTGCATATTCAAGTCCAATGTTGGATCAGAAGTAGCCATTGCAAATGCCATCTTCAAACTTTGATGTTCATAATATCTGTATGGAGCACAATTACATGATTATAAAAGCATCATACATCCAATAAATTACAAGTGGCCTCAGTTAGGAAATCTTAGATACACAAAATGGATATGAACCTAGAGATAAAAGCACGAGTTGTGAAAACTACTTGTATTGTCGATGCCATATAGCAGCTGACAAAGAAATAAACAACAAAAAGCAGTTAATAAGAAGTTAATATTCATCAAACTAGTGTGTTGATGAGAAACAACACTGTATCATCATCATATGAATACCTATTTCCAAGATTTACAAGACCAGTATAGCCTGGTCCAAATAAGGGTTCCACTTCCTGCCCACTTTCCTGAATACGGTTCCAGTCAAAATTTGTGTTTTGGTCAAGTTCCCTCTCAGCTGTAGTCATTTCAGTCTGCAAAAATAAGACAACGTAACTCGAAAAATCTGTTTGTAGCATTACTAAGGACCCCCAAGTTCTGAAAATATTCCATAAGCATATAAAGCATCACACAGGTTGTCATTTCAACCACAACCACTTAAAAGAAGCCTTCCTCATCACAACATGAATTTAAACTTTCAAAGTCAATATATATAGTACATTTAAATTTTTAATAATCAGTCTCTACTGTTCATGAACTTCATGTCAAACACTCTGCATAAATAACCTTCTCCATCCCTCATAATAGAGCATAGAACATATAAGCTCACATCTAAAGATCTCAAGTTATCCATGCACAAGTTCATAAAATTTAATTCATTCTACATCTCTATTTTTTTACTAATTCTGAACCATAATTTCATGTGTCTTGTCAACTTCAATATTAAACTTATTGCAAATTATAGCTTTCCTATGTTTACTTTAGATATGGATGAAAGAAAGATAATGTATCTAATGAATTTATTTTTACATCTTCATTGACAGTTTTGGCTTATATGACAATATACATAATTTAAATGTACTTATCATAAGATGTTGGGTTAGGCACCAATAAAATGAGTATGCAAAACTCAATAGACACAGTGTTTAATTTATGAGTGTGCAATAGATGGTCCACTAACAAACAATATGGAGGTACTTGCATTGCATAATTAGTTTGATTAACCTCCAAGTAGAACTCGTTGATGAAATTAAGGGGTCAAATCATTCTGCATATTTCTTGTTGCAAAGTTTTACATCATTATCTAGTATTTATCCACTAGGAGAGCTGATGAAGCATATTGCACCATCAAAAGCATCAAACATCTCAATATTGATTAAACCAGCAATGATACTAAACAGGAATGGATTCACTACAGAGACATGACACGATCTGAAAACAACAACCTTTTAGCATAGCAAGGAAAAATATTTGTTTTCTTAACAAAAAGTAAAGAGGAAAATGAATAAACATAAAATAGTTCAAGCCCAAAAAAAGTAAAATCATCTATAATGAGACGAAGTCATCACCAACCTTTTGCAATGATGAGAAATCGATACCAAAAAAGGCCAAGTGTTGAGCTAACAAGGGATCCTCAACAGTATCATCCTCGGGGTAAGAAAAAACATCTGAGCTGCCATAATGGTTACACTATAAGCAATATCTTACTAGAAGAACCAAAGGCATGGTGCTATATTGATATCATTTATAATAGAAAAGAGGTTAACAGCACATATCAATTTCCACTGTCATGCCTCTAATCTTAATACATACACCTCACTATGTTCAAAGTACCAAATATGAGAGCAAAGTTGAGATCTAATATGCATATATCGTATCAAAAACTACACATCTTTTGGAATGCACATAATCTACGTAGCCCACGATATTATTTCCAAGTAAATCTTGCCATTATGTTTTATTGACACCTCATTCTTCATCTGGCTGCTTTCCTAAAGTTTCTTGGATGCAATTATAGTTATTCCTTGGGTGTTTCATAGTTTAAATATGACTTTAAGAATACATGTGAGTTAACATCCTGGGCAATCAAGCCTGTTAATAATATGCATTCATTATGTAAACACATATGCAAAAATAGCTTTTGTTTTTATGTTAAGAGATATGAATAGTAATTTTTTAAAGACTAGATATCATACTAAAAAATATATGGTAAAGATAAAACATTAAGTAAAGCATAAATACACAACCAATTAAAGATACAAGAAATAAGAAACACTCAGACTATATGAATATCCGCACATGCTTAGGCTTGTTGGATCTCTGCTATGGAACACAGGAGATATGTGGCATGGCCACAAGGCAATCTCCACAAATGCAGTTCAAAACCGTTTTCAAGCACCAAGTATTTATTCTAGATATTCTGGGACATCATGATACTCCTGGCTCACTCATAATTAGTATTTGTACTATTTTGTAGTAACATAATCTTTCTCTACTCCCATGCTGGTGTGTGACACCAATTTTTCCATCTCCTTGTTTACATTGGGTCCATTTCCAGAAAGCTAGTTTAACATCTTGCTTTCATGACAAATGAGTCAAATTTATTCATCTACATAACCTTCATCCTTCCAATATTCGGTGTATGATAGTATGCCTGCAAACTTTTGAACTCACTGTACTCATCCATCTCCTCTGTCTTTAAATACTGTCCTTCAGCTCCTTTTACACTAAGTTTCCTTTTGTTATAGCATGCCACCTTGGTTTTCCGAAGACTACATCGCAAAACCAACAAGCACATCAGCTTTTAGGTATCATCACGATACAAACATAGGAAACAGATCACATCTCCATTAGAAACAGCTACCTGTTTCCCTAGCTACCAAATCCCAGAACAGGTCATTCACCATACCAAAGCATGAGACTGTAGAAAATAGCTGATTTTGGCAAACAGATTTTAGAAAAGCAAATGGAAAGACTTAAGGCAATTGCTTGAATAGAATAGCTAAATCATATACCGGCAAATATTTTTTTTCTCAAAAATTATGAAAATGATCTCCATTATAATTTTCTGATTTAAAAAAGGTTTACTCATATTCCCATTCCATTACAATCATAGCATCATCCATGAGCTAGAAAATTTAGCTGGTTAACACTTCCTGATCTGACTAAACAAATCTACCCAAATCATCATGAAATTTGTAGGTGCTTGAACTTATGTGGGTTTGGGGCCATAAACCAGTTGTAACCATTCTTGAATTACATTTTAGTTTCAGATAATTAACCCAAATGAAATAATTATCAACTTTTAACTATATTACATTTTTTGATTAATCATGTTATACATGTTTCACAATTATCTTGTCAACCATGTTGAGTTTATCTCCAATATAAATAGTCAAATCAGGTGAATCAAGAGTTGTCCATAAACCTATGTACCAACAAACCATTTCAGGAGTTGTAAATCATGACATCCTTGGCTGCACCAGAAACAGTTTGTTATTAAACAGGTTAAGCTGGTTAAGTTGGAAGGTGTTTCAGATAAGCCAGCAGCCACATTGAGATTTAGATTTCATACAAAATAATGAAACAGCTTAGATTCGGCAGTGATTGTACTGGTATATAAATTCAAACCCCAACACAAATCCCAGCTGAATGGACCTGTAGCCACCGCAAGTTTTTTTATAGAAGGTGCCAGTATTAGCAAATTGATGGCAACTATAAATGAGCGCTATAGATTAATTCTGCTGACTAATTGTTGTACACAACAAAATTGAAAGTGCTAAAAATAGGCATAATAGAGATATCAAAGTCATACATTGATCGGAACACATCAAAATAAACACAAGCCATGTGAACTTTTGGAACAAAATTGAAGTCAATTGAGTATTCAAGAATAACACCAGAAATGCATGTTGGTACATTAAGATATGCTAAGATTCAATGCAGGAGAAATAATAAGAGTGAAATTTCAATTATATACAAATGAGAACTGAGAAACATTGGCATCTAAAAAACAAAAGAAACTAGGAATTATTAAAAAAATAAGCACAAACTTGATGCCAGAAAATAAGATTTTTGCAAGCAAAACCATCACAAAAAAAACTTTAAATGCTTTTGGAGGGCAGAAAAACCATTACCTGCACCTACCAAATCAGCAGTTATGGTACCAAGTTTCACGGCTAGAGGATACTTTGTCTCATTGTAATGTTCAATAGCATGATTATTGCCACCACTTCCATCCCAATTTCTCCGACCACAAAGTATCATTCCATCAGTTAGGTTCAGCCAAAGATTATCAGTCTTGTCACATTTGCAGCATTTCCAACCAGATGGGGGCACAACAACACCACTGTTAATCTGTTGCAAATTCATCACATAGGCACTCACTTTCTTCTTCTCTGCAGTCCAAGCTGCTAATTGCTCTTTGCGTTCGGCACCTTCAGCTATCAAAATGGCATCAACAGCCAACCTAACCTATAAATTACTCAAACATAAAACACATGTAAGAAAGCCTTAGCTGCAGGCCTTACAGAAAACTGAAGACAAATACCTTTTCTGGCAATTCAACAGATGGAAATGGAAGAGACACATAATCAGGTAATATAACAATGTTGTGAGTTTCTTCGTAGTCGGTTTCTTGATAATCAAATCCTCCATCCACTCCTGCAAAAATATGGTATGTTAAAGGAGCCCTTTCCTCAGGAACATCTGAAGTGAAATTAGTTTACTTTGTTGAGAAGCAAAAGACTATAAGGCAAGTAGTGGACATTAAAGGACCATAGTGTAACCTTAGTCGGTTTTAATCAGATGTTAATAGTACCATGTATCCAGCCGAATCATCTGACATCAACCAAGAAAACTTACCTAAGTGCTCGAATAAATTATTATGACATATTCACACTTTATCGCTAACACCTGTAGTCTGCTTAAGCCACTATGAAAATAATTAAATGCGCTCATCAGATTTACAACCTAACGAGTGTTTCTCTTGTTCCAAGAAAGAAAAAAACCTCCCAAAACAAGGGGAAAAGAGAACTTACCATCCAATGTAACACTTGTTCATTGCATAAAAATATTAACCAATCTCCAATACAGTCTCAAGCACTTAGAAGCTTAGCATACGGGCTACCACTGCCTTGGCTTCCTAATACAAGTCACCCATCGATAATTTTCTAGACTTTCCTACTGGCCATAATGATCCAAAAGAGACTAAAAGTCCTTAACACAACGTACAATGTGCCTGTGGCTTAAGCGGTCTGTCTGATACCTTTTTGGCAATGTAAGGACCACATGAGGGGGTTGATGCCTGTATTACGTACAGGCACTAGTACAGGGGCAGTAAGCCTTATTTTTGTGTCTTCCACCCCAAGTAGGAATCATGTTGTTGAGTCTCCCAATTATACACCTTATCTTGGGCTAGATTCCAAATAGAATCGGGTATTTTCAGTAGCCCTAGCAGTATGCTGAATTTCTCCTAACCAATCTGAAAGGCAAATTTCCTCTTCTAAGCAGCATCCGTCTGCACCTCTCTGTCATGACCCAAATTGAGATGGAAGCATACCTTATGAAGCATGATAGGTCTCAGAGAGCACTCTAATTGGCCAACCCGACATCATCTGGAGTGTATGATAAAAGTTAGAATTCTGTCTTGTTTAGTCAGGATGTTTGTGCATATCTTTTCTTTGTTTCTTTTAGACCTTTAGAAATTGACTATTTTTAGTTCTTTGCAAATGTTTATTTTTTTGACTCGATCACCAAGCAAGTTATGGTAACGCAGTCAACCCAGTCAACATAGAAGCCAGCTGTTCGTTTGCTGCCCCTGCTAGTGACTGCATGCAGGTTTATCATGACCTGCCATAAACATGTTCTAGACTTCCCTGTAGGGATCTGATTCAGTATCTTAAACAGACACAATTTTCTAAAAAAATAGATCTAATCATCTCCATCCACCTTTCATGATATTTGGCATGTAAAGAACACTTCCTCTTAAATTGATTCCAAGTGTCAGCATTGAGGTAATGCCAAGGCAATGAAGAACCAAAGGCTACAAAGACAAGCCAACAAATAAAAATTTATCAGACCTTGGACAATTTCCAAAAAATCCATAAATAAAGACCCATTTGACAGTAATCAAAAAGCATAATCAAGATCTATAACCATTCATATGTTCCACCAATGCAACCTATGAATGAAAGAAAATACATTACTGCTTTAATATAACAACCACAGAAAGCATCCTAAAACATGTGAATTTAGCATGCCACTGTAAATATAAGCTATCTAGACCAGGAATCTTAGCTGAGTTACATGATCATTAGCTGGAATCATCCAGATCATGAAATTGTTGTGTTAAAAAAAATTTGTACATACATATTATGCAATGGATTAATAAAATAAATTTTAAAAAAAGCAAAAGAGTCATCACATTTCTTTTGTGAAAGCGTGAAAATAGATACTAAACAAATGAATTAGATGAGAAAAGAATTTTCACATTGCTCTAAAGGTCAAACTAAATCAAGTGGAGTATTTCAAAAATTAACACCAACATCAAAAACGGGCCAAATGGCACTGTAAAAAAGTTTGTTACGCTCTGAATGTTCCAACTGGTTATTCTAAAGGACAAATCAAAGTCAATATAGTTAGCTCTAACACTGCGAACAATTTCAAGAACAAGATAACCAAAGTAGTCAAACAGAAGAAACCAAAGAAGCGATCTGAAAGGTACCAATGGCGAGAAGGGTGGGCTTCTTGAGAGGTCGGTCCTCCGGTACAGGCTTCGGCCTCTGCTGTATGCGAAGGTAGACGGGATTCCCAGTCTTCTCATAGTTCCATCCCACATACTCCTTCCCGAACGCAAGAAACGAGCTTAGATCCACGTACAGGCCGCCCTCAGACCTCTGAACGCGACCGGGAACGCGATCAAACGATCAGAATCGAATCGAAGCGAAGTGACAGAAAGAATGGGGCAAGAAGAGATCGGGAAGAACGCTGGGATTCGAAGGGAATTACCGGGGTGTCGAAGGAGATGCAGCACTCGCTCTTGTAGATGCGGTTGGTGGGCTCGGGGATGCGAACCCTGGAGAGGTGGGAGCGGAGGAGCTCCATGGGAGAGGGGAACATCGACTAGGGCTCGGGGGGTCGAGGGAGGATGAGATGAAAGAGAGAAGGGCTAGGGTTTGTTTCTTGGCTTATCGAGGAGAGGGAGAGGACTGTGTGTTCGCCTCTTGCGGCGAGGTCTTTTGAGCTGCGCCGAAAGAGCGAAGAGGGGCTTTCGAAGTCCTTTAGGGAGTGGGTAGAAGTGGTGGACTCGCCCTGAAGTCTTTCGGCAAACGCAACGAAATGGAAACGGGCAATGAAATAGGTTTATTGTATGCACAATAATCCAAATATAAACGGAGCCTTAACTTGGTTTTTTTAATCAAGTTATAAATTAATTAATTATAAAGTTGCTTCTGATTTCTTTTCTTTTCTTTTCTTTTCGATGGGTCATCAAATTACTCTGACTTGTTAATTTGATAAGATTCTTTTATCATTTTGCAAATGATAAGAAATGCAGGTAATTCAATTTCATATCTTACTATCAATAATGAAAATAATAATTTATAATAAAAAATAGTGCAAAGGATGTCATAACTGAGAAAAAGAATCTATCTATTTGTAAGGATAAAATTACGTGCTTTATATATATAATATAATATATATATATAATAAGTTTGTATATAATGATTAGAAGAGATTTTCATATTATAAAATACCTTTAAGTATTTTTCAAGAATAGTTTAAGGTTTAAACATCATCAGGGTATAAATGGGGAGGATATATAAAACGCATGGATAATAAATAAATATTAAAAATAAAAAATATTATACTACAAATATTAATATACATGAGATTAAATGAAGAACTTAAACTGAAATCTCATTATTTTTTTTGAACTTAATTAGGCTCATATTAAGTTGTATCAACCCTAGAATTATATTATAAAAAAATTTAAGATGAGCCTAATAGGTTGAGCCCAATCCATCAAGCCAGTCCACTAAACAGCCCAAATATGCACTATTCTCCCCTCCCCTCTAATTTGTCCTTATGATCATTTTCTATCATTTTTCACATATTCTCCCCGTTCTCCATCTTTCCTTCGTAGAGGCCAAGAAAACCCTAATTCTAAGAAAGAACAATGTAAGAAAGTCCAACCCTTCCTTAGCTATAAATATAGTTTTAGCTTAGTCATTGGTAAACTAATATTTTCATATGGTTTTTTTAGTAATTTATGTTTCAAATTAATCTTTAATTTTTAGATATATTTTGTATTAATTTTTTTTTATGATTCAATGGATTCATGTATTGCCTTAATCTAAAATTTGTGATAGAGTTATAGATTTTTTAGCCAAAGTATTCAGAATTATTTATGTTTTAAAAAGAATTTTATTTAAGTTGATTTGACACCCAATGATATACAATGAGCTCTTATACTTTTAATAAGTGTTAAACTTAGGGATTTATGAAATTTGAAATTAAGTGTGCACCAAGATGTGACTTTTAGAAACTTACACATTCTTAGCCTAGTTTCTACATGACAATAAAAAATGATATTTCTATGTTAGTTTTATATATTGCTTGAATTTCTATAAAATTTCATGATAATACAAGATAGTTTGGTCTTTAATAGTAGTGATGTAAGATTATTTTAAGTTTTAAGATTAAGATTTAAGGTTTTGGGTTTAGGATAGTAGTGATGTAAGATTATTTTAAGTTTTAAGATTAAGATTTACGGTTTTGGGTTTAGGATTTAGAGTGAGCGCACGCATCAGACTGGCCATGTTCACACAATCTTGTAATAGCAACTAACGGCTTCAATTCAACCATATGATAGATGCATGGCCTGAATTGGTGTGTTTCTGGAAAACAGAGATTGATGTGTTCGACCAAGACAGTCTGCTGGCTTAAATAAACATCACATATTACATGATACCTCATCTTCTAAAGGCCATTAACATTAAAAAAACAGACCGACACTGCGAGGAACAATCAGCGTCGCCCCAATGCAGCATAAATCAGGAACTTGACATCATGGACAGCCTTGTCATGATTTCTGTGGCATATCTCCACATATCTCACTTGCCCACAACGGCAATGGAGCCTGAATCCGGACAGGCATGCCAGTGATGGGGTGCTCAAATGACAAACTTTCAGCATGCAATGCATGAGTGTCGTATGTTATTCCCTTCCATTCATGAAACCCACCATACTTGACATCACCTCTGATTGGAATTCCAAGATACTGGCAATGGAGGCGAATCTGATGCGTGCGCCCACTCTGAGGGTATGCCCTGATCAAAATTTGATCGCTCTTCTTGCCATCATCTATGCTCCTTTCAGCTTCCTTTTGGACTACCACCGACTCTACATCATTCACTTCATGATCAATAGGCTCTCTGAATTTTCCTTTACCATTTATGAATAGAACTTCAAAGGATGTGACCATATTCTTCACCATGGATCCACCTGGAAGTGTCCGGCCAATTTCCTCCGTGGAGTACACACGCCATGCACCAAACTTTGATCTTCCATGACCAGAGATTATCCTGATCTTGTTCCAATCTGGTGCATACCCGATGCAGAGTGCCAGGTACGTTTTCTTGACTTTGTGATCAGTAAATGCCTTCACCAATCTACCAGCAGCTTTGTGGGATTTGGTTATGACCATAAGACCACTAGTATCACGGTCCAGCCGGTTCGCCATATGAAATTCAGGTTTGACGATCGCAGACCCTGTCAATTTGGGACATCAGAAGAGACCCGAAAGAGGTAAAAGTATATAGTTTTTGTAGCTTCCACTCTCCCAACACCATTTTATGTCCATTTGAGATGGATTGACTTAGCTTTTCCTTAAGAATCTGCAAACTAAAAATACATAAGTACTTCTTTCATCAATTCTCCTTGTTTGGAAGATGTCTAGCAGATGATGGTTCAAATTACTGACAACTTGCTCATTTGTTCACCCAACCAGAACTGAAATGGAATGGTAGCTTACGATCAGCAAGAAGTAATCACTCAGCCTAAATGATAGTCTCTGTGTTCATGAAGGGAAAATAAGAAAAGAAAGAGGGAGATTGATTAGGTCATCTTGGGTTGTCATGATTGTGTGTAGATTAAACCAATTTTACATGGAGCTATCCACATCCTAGCTATTTCTGAATTGGAATCCGTGTAAGATGTAGAATGCTCTACAGATGTTATGTTCACCTGACACCAACTGTCTATAGCAAGTACCAAACCGAGACAAGTTCATGCCACATAGGAACTTGCCTGAAGAACTAAAAGGCTGATTCACAATAGAAGTTCATATAGATAAAAGGGGAGATAAAAGCTTATCAAATCTGAAATTCTGAGAATAGTCTAGAATAAGGGAAGATCACTAATGTTAACAGGTGGAAAAACACCAAATAGAATAAGTTGGCAACTTCCTTTTCAATCCAGTATTTTCTGCATTATCCTCTCTTGTTCATCCACAATTCAGTTTTTTGCTTTAGGGAGAGCAACTAGTACTAAAGATGCTGGTATTACTTCAAAGGATTTATCTTGATGTGAGCTGGGATTCCCCGGTTTACTCAAGATTTTGGACTACAATGATCCAAATTCTGTAATGGACCGAGATGGTGCTAAACAATCCAAATCCTGAACGAAATAATACCTTTGATGGTAAGATCCAATATGATTGTTTTATGTTTTTATCATCAAATGTACTTCAATTAAATGTTCTCCATGTTCTATATGAGATATTTGCAACAATAACACATACAAAAATCTAATATTAACTTTTAGAATATATTTTAAAAGTTTAATTTTTTATTTAAGAACATTTTCAAACTTTAGGAAAAAAATATGAATCAGATACAAAAACCTATAACTTATTTTGACTTTTCAGAATACATTTTCGAGATTAAGTCAGATTTTATATTTAAGAATTTTTCAAACTTCAAAACATGTTTTTACATTCATTAATTTCGGCAAAAATTCATAAGCGTATTATAAATTTTAGCATCTATTTTGCCAGTGTCTGAACATCATTGTGTTGTGATCTATCCTTATTGTTTATCCTCCAACACATTTCATATCAGTAGCCAAATAATTTTAATTTTTGACTAGAATCTAAATAAGTCCTTTGTTTTGTGGTGTTCCATTCAGGTTTGCTTGTCAACCATAAGTGGTTTACCAAAATTAAGTCTTCATTGTCAACCTAGATGATATAAGGTCCTTGTAACTTATTACCTTCAGTACAAAGTGAGCATAAACAGCCTTGCCTACCCAATGGTTGTGCATTTATGTGATGCATCTGTTTTTGTGCATTGTTATTCACAAAGCATATCTCTAGTATACACAACCTCCCATAGAAAGAAATCTCTGTCTCCAAGATGGTGGCACAGTTCAGTTGTGATATTTCCATCAGACAATAGATTGGTATCGGCACATAATATGTTCTAATGATAGTTTTTTTTATTTTTCTTTCCTTCTTTGTCTCCCCAAATTTCTCTATAACCTTCTAAGAATCAGGCATCTATCTGCTTTTAACTGAGTCGCTGAGCTCTATCCTTTTGCCAATTCCACGTCAGGGAAAGCCGGTTTCACCTGTTTCTCTTCTATTGTCATATCACTGAATCATGAGTCCTTCCTATCAACTCTACCGTGTACGTAATTATCATTAGCAGATAAATTTACATAAAGAAAAAAAGGTCCTATTTTGCTTTTACTTAAAGACAAATTCAATAGCATTTGAAACGATAATCATCTGCTTTCGAGAAATTATCTCCTTCTATCACCACTCAATTCGTCATGTTGAGCCAAATCGTTGCACCTAAAACTGACAGAAGGAAATAGTATGAGAGATCTAGAACTAACCCAAAGAGGAGGAAAGCGAGGAGAGGATGGCCTCGCAATACACCCCGGAGGGCTTGTTGGCGACCACCAGATACTGGTCCTCGAACACGATATCGGCGGCAGAGAGGACGTATTCCCCGGACCTCGCAGCCGCCGACATCGCTCGATGGAGCTCTACTTTCTTCGACAGCGGCGGGTACGGAGGCGACAGGGGGGTCGGGTAGTTTCCGGAAAGCGCCTCGGCAGGCCCGTCCGAGGTTCCGCTCCCGGGTTCCTCCGGCGACAGGGCCGCCATCGACCGGAGCGAGGGTGGCGAGTGGATGAGGCGGAGCGTTTGCGATTGGAAAGAGAGAACACGATTGGTGTGGAAGGGTATTTTGGTCATCACAAAAAAGTGGGAGAGCGATCGAGAAAAGGTCGAGCGCGGCCACCTATATATATATATATATATATATATATATATATATATATATATATATATATATATATATATATATATATATATATATATATATATATATATATATATATATATATATATATATATATATATATATATATATATATATATATATATATATATATATATATATAGGTGGCCGCGCTCGACCTTTTCTCGATCGCTCTCCCACTTTTTTGTGATGACCAAAATACCCTTCCACACCAATCGTGTTCTCTCTTTCCAATCGCAAACGCTCCGCCTCATCCACTCGCCACCCTCGCTCCGGTCGATGGCGGCCCTGTCGCCGGAGGAACCCGGGAGCGGAACCTCGGCATATATATATATATACATATATATATATATATATACATATATATATATATATATATATATATTCACACTACCGTGGGTGAGCAAACCGTTGCGGAAGCTTACCTCACGCCGCGAAGATAACAAGATGACTAAATTTTTTTTTTTTTTCAAAATCGTCCGAGTCGAGCAACTTTTTTTCTCACGATCGGCGATCGGACTCGCTCCGGGTCCGGTCACGTGCACCTTTAGTATCACTCGGCGGCGACGGGACTTTAATTGAAGTAGGACGTGAGCGGACTCTTCAGTGAACGTACCGTGATCCGAAAAATGAACAAAGCGCTTCGGAAAGATTATTTTGCTTGCAAGATCATAAAAAATTCGGCGCTCTTGTTCCACCTTGCAGTGAGCAGAACTCACACCACATGTCGTGGAAGACGATCCCGGACGCAGGCGGCCTGCTGCGCGACTGGAGTAAGGAAAGATGAGGACTGAAAGCGCCTAGCCATGTATCGCTGGAAGGTACGTACGATCTGGTTAGTACTTAGTTGTGGCACTTCACCTCGGATGCATGCACTTGCCAGTCGACTCGGGATTTTACTAGCACAACCACAAAGGAGTAGGTGGACCAATCCGATTGCAATTCTTATGGTGCTCGATCAGTTTACATATGTGATCATGATATCACAGGCGTACATACTTTTTTCTTTTTCAATATTCTAAACAATGATATATTGATCATGGTTTGATGAAGAAAGGATATATATTTCACTGTGATTTTGTTCATTAACGCATTATCACATACTCCAAAATGGTATTAATATTCACTTTACCTCAAGTTCTAGCCCTTATTAACCACACTTCAAATGTTCAAAAACAAATAGCTTATACTCTTTTGCTAAACATATATCATCAATTGTTTTTTCTATTATAGTTGAACACTATATTTGTGGATGGTCATTATATAAAAGTATCTATTGGTGGTAAGGCTGATTCTTGTCCTGGAAGGCACTCCCGGAGATCCATGAATAGATAAATTATTTACCACTAGTAATTGCAATCAATTGTGCAGGGAAAATTTTTGAAATGTACAATCATTCCAGGGGGAATCAGACAAACAGAGAGACAGCTCGAAGCTGGGTTTCATCCTAGTTGACATCTGATGGTCAACTACTATTACAAGGAACTAAGACTAGCTTTCCTTCAACCCTTCCAATAAGCAAGAACACCATAAACATCTGCACACCACATCATACGATCGTTCTGACATGCATACTCTGTCATGCCTGTAAATTATATACTTATCTCACAACCAATCTCATAGTTACCATCAAAATCTGAGCTCTGCATAGCCCTTAACAGGACCTATTAAAGTCAGAGCTTCTTTAACTGCCTCCATTAGGTACTCCGGGTGGTCCTCTATGCATGCATGACCATGCTGGGTGGGCATTTTGTGCAAAATTTTTCCAACAATCTACAGCACATTGTCATTAGTAATGACTAGAGTGACAGAAAAGTCTACAACCAAGAAAAATGTGCAAGTCCTAAAGCAGTAACCCCAAACCAAGAAGCTGAAAAGCTATTCTCTTTTCGCTTAAAATGGAAACCCAACTACAATGCAGAATCTAAATCTTTTGACCAAACTTAAAACTTGCAAATTTTGTTGAGTTTATAGCAAACCTTTAAGAGAATTTAAACTAAATATAAAACCCCACAAACTTAAGAGGAGACATTCTGCATCGATGACATAGTAAAGTTTCCTATTAGAATAGAGAAGCTGAATATAATGCTAATTGTTCAATTCAGTAACCATCACAAATAAAAAAATCAGGACATGCTCGGGAGTCAATACACTGGCTCAACATGTACATACTACAGGCCATATAAAGGTGGTTAACAGCAAGAAATAAGTGATTTATCATTTAGACCTCTTTGCTATCTATCAGTAAGGGACAATTTCAATATTCACTGATAAAAAATCTATGACTACCAAGCTTTGCTGTAAAGCCAGGGATAATGTGAACATACAATGTAAAGTAGCAACTATATGCTTGCCTAAGTTACCCTTTTTTTTTT
>LVTN01000634.1:97586-138080 GCA_001649415.1 Musa itinerans | reverse complement strand
CAAATATTTAATGTTAATTTACAAAATCACCATTGTATACTGACCTGCCATAGATTGTAGCATTTAATATAAGGCTGCATTATTGCATATATCAGATTCATCACAGGCAAAGTCGATTCACCAACATTGGGCAAACTAACCTGAAATGTAAAGTATAAAAAGTCAAAAATTGTTGTTTTTGTCTATTGTTATCTGATAATGTATCAGAAAAGACAAAGGCTAAGTGATTTGCATTTTAATCAAATAATTTACATCATCTGTTTTAAATACACGTTCAGGTTATCCATATGAAACATTTAAGGAGTTTTCTTTGTCCAACCAAATTTAAAACCCATCCTTTCCGAAAATCTAAATGATTAGCACATTGGTCAAAATGAATTGCACTTAGTCGTACTAGCTACCCATAGGGACATTATGAGTGGATGATGTATCACTCGAAAGACAACATTGCAAGAAAAAGTGAAAAAAGGAAAAAAAACATCTATTCTGATAGTCTTACTCGTGGTTTTTTTACCACAGCTAATAGTGTCGCTTAAAAGACAACATTACACAATGAAGAAAAGAGAAAAAAAAATCTTAACAAGAACTGTCATGTCTATTCTGATAATTTTAGACGTGGGTTTCTCGCCCAAATAATTCAACCATACAATTTTACTCATGACATTTGTTTTAACTTTATCATGGTCTACTAGTAGCCATTAACTTGAGTAGAGTAATAAATAATATGTTCCAAGACTCCTCTTCTGGTTATAAGCCTTTGCCACAAAGAAGAAAATTAACCAAATACTGCTTCTAACTACTGAGAAACTTTAGATATGTTCCAAATTCATTCTTGTCATAAGAACTTTAAAGTTAATTGCAGCTTCCTTTTCTCATTTTGCATCTTCTTTCCGAATCTGTAAACCTGGCCTACATATCTCTAGGTAAGGAAAAACTTTGATATAAAAACTTGTTTCAATTTGAACATGTAATCGATCAATGATCTATATTTTGGCACTTTGCTTGTCATGTAAATTATGTCATGACCTGACGTGATAGCTCCACTGGTCCAGTAACTTGGATACACAGACCTTTGACTGTAAGACCCAAAATGCTTCAGCTTAGTTTACTAGAAGCAAGTCCATATTGTCTTACATACCATGACAAACCTCTTTGATTTGTAACTAGGTATAATTTACTCTCCATATTTCTGGTGTCATAGGCTTGCTCAAATTACCCCTTTTCACCTGTAAAAAATAAATCTACCAATATATCAGCTATGATATGTATTAAACTAGGTTGTTTAAAGCATAAAGATTATAGGCTTATCATTGTACCTAGTGTAACAAGGTTCCTAAAATATCCCCACCTAAAAATCATCAACAATTTGTCCTAGCATGTTTAACAAACTGATGACTTTTCAGGACGCTTTAAGGAACACTCTTATGCATCATTAACATAAGTGTCATGTGTTGCATCGATTTAATTTTAAACCTATGATCTTTAGCATCAATAAGCTAAGAGCCTACGACCAAGATTTTTATGCTATCACATGAAGGATCTTCCAATATATAAAGTAATAAGAATTACTTACTGCATGGGAGGATGGATGCCAGCTGCAATTGTTTATAATTAAGAAAATGCATAGGTTTTGGTTGTTGACAACATGAAAGATGTTACCAAGAAGAAATATTACTCAGTAAATTCTGGAACCAACTTACTGCTACTAACTTCACATTTTTTAGTGAATCACCCAAGCTATTCCAAAGCTCGCTGAATAAATCAGTGCACCTATCAAGTTTTACAGTATATGTTACTTAAGCCACCAAGATATTGCAAAGACAACATTATTCAAAAGGCCAATTCCTAGTAAAGGGTTTCTTGAGGAAAACAGAATAACCCAAACCTTCCACTAGTGTGTATCTCTATAGCATCCACATCACTCCTTTGCAAAAGCTTAGTTGTAGTACTAGGATCCCTAACATAAGTAATAGCTCCTAAAAGAAATCAAACACAACAGAAATTCAATAAAATATGACAAATAATAATATGAATTCGGTAAGTCATACAACATGAAATTTTACTTGACTCGGAGATTTAGAATAAGTAACAGGAACAACAGAACAAATAGAAAAACTCAAATATCCCTTTTGGTCAATGTAACAAATAGGAGGATAAGACAACGGCAAACAGCAGCAATTCTGAAGTAATGAAAAGGAGACAGTACCCACTTATTTTATCATTAGGACAGATAGGGAAGCATCGTCCACACCCATAGCAGCGTTCTGTGATCACTCCACCCTGGACAATGAATAAGTCAACTAAAAGCCACATCAGAAAGATGCACAATATTAACAAGACAACATGTATTCACACCTGAAGTTTACCCCAGTCTGTGTTCTGCACAAGCTCACCTTCCTCAAACACTCTCTGTAGCAATATTGCAGTAGCAGGGCAAACCTTTTCGCATGGTCTAGGACAATCAGATGGACAATCCTCGGGATCAAATTCTGGGCAAGGCAGAATAGCTTAATGCTTCAATAGAAATTATTCATAAGTTTGTATAAAACTGGTTTTTAATAGACTGATATCTCAATCGCAAGAGGGCGTGGATTCTCATACGAGATAGCAGCTTTCAGTAGCATTTAATGCATAACAAGCAGTTAAATTCTCCCTATTTAAGTCTACTGAGCAGGCATACATTTCCTAAACAAAATTGTTTCCTGTCCGGGTATCCTAGATAATTAACCATTGGCTAGTGACAAGCATAGTATCTTGTAGCCGTGGTGAAATCAGAAACTAAATGACTATATAAACATGGCTAAATGAAAATGAACTCTATCTATAACTCGAAGAACATGAGCTAGAATAAGGTTCACTATTTGTCCACTGAGAGCAATGGTTCTACCAGCTTTGCGGAAATGAAGATCTTCTTTGTCATCGTTGACACTGATCATCACCCACGGCCGGTTAACCATAGAGATTGACATCGCAGCATCGATCCCCTCGTTAACGGCATTAACCACTGGTTCATCTGCTGCACAATCAATGCAGTCCACTACGCAAATCCCCGTCGCCCATCATCAGTACATGAATTTTCTTGAAATATGGTGGGATACGAAACCATCAAACTTCAGGATCTTAAATACCTCCGGCGAGAGTGTAGACGAGGGATAGATTCCTGACATCGGCCGCGTCCTGTTGAAGAAAAAGGAAGGAAGGGAAATGTGCGGTCAGAAGAAAGAAAGAAAGAAGGGTCGGGGATAGGGATGTTGGGATCATATTACTGCCTTGCTCTTACCTCGAAACTGGCGCCGCAGATGAGCTTGACCCAATTCCCCCGACGGAGGGATTCGATGGGATGGGGGAGATGCGACGGAGGAGGGATCTCGACAGTGGAGCGGACGAGGGTCTTGACGGACCTGAGACGCCCGCCGGGATCGGAGCAAATCATCGAGACGGCGGGAGTCGAGTATGCACAACAAGCGAAGGCCGTGGGCAGAGGCATCGGTCGATGGAGGGATTTCGAAGAGGAGCGGATAATGTCCGTCTCCACCTACTTCGGCAAAGACAATTATCTTGGCTTGACAACCGTCTGCTGTATAGCTCAGGCACGGGTCCTAAGAAGGAGCCAATCAAGTATCGGCGCGAATCTAAAGGCGTGACAGATGTTTTATTACCGGTCGATCGTTGACATGACATTAGAAACGGCACGTATGACCGTTTTCACGGACGGTTGCGAGCGAGACCTAGATTCCGGCTAGCGTTCCCTCGTTACCCTAACTACGAAGACCACCCCGAGATATCGACTCTCTTGCTGTACTAACACATACATAAATGCTCTTTTTTTATATATAAGTGAACTCTTTGAAATAGATAATTAATGCTATCTCTTGAAAATAATCAAAACTTACTAATAAATAAATATTATTATTGAAGAATTTACTATTGATACGAAGTACACGATAAATCAATCATCATTTGACATGTAATTATCACACGGTGTCTATAGTGAAAAGAGAAAACAAATGACACCTTTCACTTATTTGGTCACATGGACAAGAATCAAAGACAAATAACTATGAGATGTTCCCCTTTTATCACTCATGTGAACAAGAGGCTGAGGAAAAATTATTAGAGGTGACTAAAGACGAACTCCTAATAGAATATTTTATTTTATAAAATATTATGTTCCTTTATAATCAGGCATAAAAGCACATCTTTAACATAAGGAGAGAGGATTTATTGTTTTTTACTATTTATGTCCGCACTTATATACATCAGGTTACTAACTTGGGCATCGAAAATATTGGGTCAAAAAACCTCTCTTAATCTCAATCTTCGTGCAGGTGTTAGCTCAGGAGATTGACATTTCCACCTCAGATAACCATGCATATATGAGTCCAGACAATGTCGGGTTGACGAAGACATTAACGACATATTTTCTTATTATTTTGGTGATAAAAGGATGACCCGATGTCATAGGAACGCCCGCTCGTCGACCATCTCAATGAACGCTTAAGCGAGAAGGCGTTGCCCTCGACCCATAGTACTTTCACTCAATGAGGATAGCAACTACCCTTTTCACACATCAACATAACCATCTCAGCACAAATGCTAATGCGATACTAGAGTCTATTTAATGACCCAGGCTTTTCACCCCTGAGAATGTTCTTAAGCCACATTTTCGTCTCTATTGAGGTATTCTTGAACCTCATCCAGTAAGTGTAGATGCTAATGGGCATGATATAAAGCTATTGCTCCATTTTTATCCTAGTTACCCCAACAGGCAACACCATATATTCAACCACAGTTATCGACTCAATCGCCACCAGTGCTAGCACCCATCGAGGTTCCCCCACCCGACATGGTGCCAAAATCCCAAGAGCACCTAAGACCTGTCAAACCGTCGATCGCACTTCACTCCTCAAATGTGGAGTTCAACAGATCGTACCACCACTCTTACCTACCTAAATCCAAGACCCAATCGATAAATTCAATTGAGGATTCCCTATGGATCCAACTACGATAGATGGACTGACATTTGGAAGAGATTCGATGAGAGTTCTAGCAATCCCAAGGGGAAGTGTTGGTCGACCCCACCTCAAGTCAGTCATCATTCACCTAAAAAATCCAAGAACCAATTTTGCCAAACTTCTGCCTCCCGTTGTTGGAGCTATTCGATGGTAGTGTCGACTCGATGAAGCACATTGTAGCTTTTCATGCTCAAGTGACACCCTAATGTATCGTACCTTCCCAACCATGTTAAGAGACCTAGCATGAGAATGGTATGCCCGTCTATAGATATGTTGACTGACTAGCATGTTAAGAGGCATAACATGAGCTTTTCATGCTAAGTGTTGGTTGATGCCACTTTCCATTGGTTCTTTTACCCAACTCGCGAGGGAGTTTAAACTTCACTTCCTCAAGAATGTGCGCCCAAGACCATCCATAGTTATGTTTCTTAGACTTAGGCAAGGGGAGGAGGAGACGCTAGCAAACTTTGTCACACGCTTCACTAATAAAATCCAAAGCATGGTAGATGCTCATTCATCACTCATAATATAGACCTTCATGATGGGGCTCAAGTCATATTGTCTCTTTTGGTCATGGTGGAAATGTTGGGAAACCATCAAGGGAGTATCACATGCACAATGAAAAAATAAAACAAAATTATTTCCTGAATAAGGAGCATCGGATCGTCAGGTAATGATCGTGAGTGTAAAACTCAAAATCACAAAACCGTACCAAGAGGGTGAGACGTTCTCACTTAGGGGAGTTTATATATCTCCTAAAAGGTAGGTACTAGTCCAATGGATAAAGGAGTTATTACAAATTCCTCTCTAGTGGTGATCCACATGGTAGACAGCAACAGTGACACATCTCTTCCTCACGACGAGTTCTCTCCTTATAACAACACACCACCACGTAGCAATAGTAAGTAAGAAGGGGTCGGCCCTCTCATCTCACACCACGGAGGGGGCTCATGGCAAGGGAGAGATGAGAGGAAGAGATGAGGAGGTTGGCAGCTCTAGGCCTATAATCCTTTGAGCCATACTCCTATTTATAGATAGCTCATTCATAAAAACCCTAATGGATCCTTCTTAATGGGTATTAGATCCTCATCCAATAACTACTAGTTTAATGGGTATTGGATCTCCATCCAATAACCCTTCTAAGCTTCATGCTCTGTTGGGTCTCACCCAACAGATCCATTAAAACAAGAGTAAATGAGGCTTATTAGATATCTCATATCTAATCATCTATTTATTGAGTCGTCCACCATGTGTATGACCTTCTAGGCTAAATATCGAGCTGGTCGTGAGTTGTACTTGTCAAAATTCCTTCTGATTCAGAACTCCTTCTGACTCAGTGAATTATTATTCTTATAATAATTCACTCAACTCATCGACTATGGACGTACTAGGCTACTATGTCATAGTCCCTAGACAATACAATGGGATCTAATCCATTGTTACCATGTATCTATAGTCCCTCATTCATATAATATCCTAAAGATCATATACCGAGTATGGTGCTATCAGACTCATATATAATCTATCAAAGTCTCACTCTTATTGGATTCTCCCAAAGAACTCATCTCTCAATTTGAGTGACTCTGGTAATAGATTTGCTTGCTAGTCATAGGTGCTCTATAAGCCAATCACTTGAGTGATAATATGCGTGACTTGACACAAACTTTTTTATTGTTATTATTATTTGATATTTTATCACTTCATATTACATATTACTTAAATATAATATGATGTTCATGGATTTGTGCAATGAGAATTGGATCATGATAAGATCACAATAATGAGACCGGTTCGCCTTTAAACATAGATCCTAAATAATTCCAATCATAGGTTACTCGAGAGGGACATTGAGATAACCGGACAGACTGGTGTATTGTATACCCATCCATATGATGGATGTAGCTAGTCTCATAACTGCTCATATGGGTTTACTAGGGATACAGTACAGGTGCTTATTGGGGAATGAGTTCACTGATTGATCCACTTATAGAATACTAAATGGTTGATGATGCCTTATTATTAGACAACAATTCCGGAGTCCTAGTGGTGTACCTGATCCTTAGACTTGAGACACAAAGGATGTCATATATGAGTGCTCCACTCTTTGATACCATACTTATAGGTTTGGATGTTTCAGATCTAACACAATCGATCATCAAGAGTGGTAGTCAACCTTACGAGGACTATTGAGTGTCAATAGAGGATTATTCGCTCTCGGTGTCATGAGAGGAATATCCTATGTGTTCTTGCTCAGACAAATCCCTAGTTAGAGTCATTCAGATTGAGAGAGAAAGAGTTCTCCGGGAGAATCCGATTAGAATGAGACTCGAGTAGAAACCATATGGGTCTGATAGCACCATGTCCGATATATGATCTCTAGAATATTTGATAAATAAGAGACTATAGTTACATGGTAACTGAGGACAAATAGGTCCAATGGATTGGATTTCCTTATATTGTCTAGGGACTACGGCATAGTGGCTTAATACGTCCATTGAGTCGAGTGAATTATTATAGAGATAATAATTCATTAAGCTAGAAGAAGTTCTAACATATGTGACTTATAGCTAGCTCGATATTGAGCTTAGAGAGTCTCACACATATGGTAGGCATTACGATGAGTAGAGATTCAGATATGAGATATCCGCTGGAGCCCCTATCTTATTGGATATCCAATAAGCCTCTGAATTATTGGATCCTATGGATGAGATCTAATAAGAGCCCATGAGAGATTATTGGATAGAGATCCACTAATATAAGAGGCTTGGGTAGTTGGATGGAGATCCAATACCCAATAAGGTAGGATCCATTAGGATTAAGTTGACAAGGGACCTCTGTAAATAGGAGGGAATCAGTGGTTCATAGGCGAGAGCCCTTTTGGTTTGCCTCTCCTATTCTCCTCCCCTTCTCCACCTTAGAAAGCAGGCCTGGAGTTTTGAGGAGCGTCGTCACAACCCTGCTGTGTGAATCACAACTAGAGATGAGGGCGCTAGACCTCCTTCACCCTGTCCTAGAGATCTGTAGGGATTTAGGGATATACGATCTCCCTATGTAACACAATATATCTTATATGCAATTTTAAGTTTCACAGATTTTTACGCACCAATCTTCGCACGATGACGAACACATATTTGGGAATTTTAGGAGTTTATTTTTTTATGTTCTTCCATTGTGCATGTGATGTCGCCCCCAAAAATTTCTCAACAACCGTTTGACCCAACTTTTGGGTCACTGAATGAGGCTTTCTCTTAGTCCAAAACAGCCCCAATTCAGACCTAGTTAGCCTCTAATTGAGTTAGCCTAATTATATTCTAAACCAACCCAATTACAACTAAAACTACTTCGATCTAAATAAATTATTATAAGCAAGAATACTAAGTTGTCCAGCATGTCATTGGTTCATTTAGCGCTTCGTCCGACCCTTCAACGTATCGTCCTCTCCTTCGGTGTATTGCCCAATCAGCATATTGCCTTCTCATAACATCCGAACAAATAGCTATGAGACCAACTGTCTCAATTATATGGATGGGTATATAGTTATTAGGATTTTTTTATTTTATGAGCTTTAAATAATATTTTATTGAGTTTGTCTAGTTTAGTAAGAGTCGGATAGGGGTTTATTTGATATTTATTTATTTATTAAGAGTCCAAGTCCTAGTGGACTCTGGGTGGAACTCTATAAATATGGATATATCTGTTTCTTTTCAGCTATCACTAAAATATTATTCTAGTCTTTTAACAAACCCTAGGAGGTCGATCCCCTCGAAATGATCAAGGAGGCTGATCCCCTCGAAGTGATTATCCCTTTTTTCCCTCTTTTTCTATGATAAAACCCTAGGGGTCTTATTATTTGGTATTAGAGCAGTAATCCTCGGTGTTCTCATTGTAATTTCTTACAACACTTCGTCGCAGCTATCATCATATCAAAAAATAAAAAAAGAAAGAAAAAACTCATTGTTAAACATTAATTTTGTCGTTCTAGTGGTGTATCTGGTCCTTAGACTTGAGACACCAAAGATGTCCTATATGAGTATTCCACTCTTAGATATCGAACTTATAGACTTTAGAAGTTCTAACTGGTTATCGAGAGTGACAGCCAACCTTACGTTGACTATTGAGTATCAATATAATATCATCCTTGGCTAGAGTTATTCGAATTGAGAGAGAACGAGTTCTCCGGGAGAATCCGATTAAGTAGAAACCGTGTGGGCCTAACAACACAATGTCTGGTATACGATCTTTGGGATATTATATAGATGAAGGACTATAGGTACACGGTAGCTGAGGACAGATAAGTCCAAGAAACTGGATTCCCCTATATCATATGAGTATGGCACAGTGGCCTAGTACGTCTAAAGTCGATGAGTCAAGTGAATTATTATGGAGATAATAATTCACTGAGCCAAAAGGAGTTCTAATAGGTATGACTTATGACCAGTTCGATATTGAGCCTAGAGGGTCACACACATATGGTAGGTGTTACAACGAGTAGAGGTTCAGATATGAGATATCCGTTGGAGACCCTATCTTATTAGATATCCAATAAGCCCTTGAATTATTGGATCCTATGGATGAGATCTAATAAGAGTCAATAAGAGATTATTGAGTAGAGACCCACTAATCTAAGAGGCTTCGGTAGTTGGATGAAGATCCAGTACCCAATAGGGTAAGATCCATTATGATTAAGTTGACAAATGATCTCTATAAATAGGAGGGAACCAAAGGGTTATAGGCCAAACCCCTTTTGACTGCCACCTCCTATTCTCCTCTTCATTTCTTCTCTTCAATCAACATCCCCTATTTGGGGCATGTAGAGATTTGGGCAACGATTTGAGAAGTGTCTTCGCTGCTAGTTATAAGTGCTCTACAAGCCAATTCATCTTTAAACACAGATCCTAAATAATCCTGGTCATAAGTTACTTGAAAGGAACATCGAGATAACTGATCATACTAGTGTGTTATATACCCGTCCATATGATGGAGACAATTGATCTCATAGCTGCTCATGTAGAGATACTAGGGATACAATGCAGGTGCTCATTGGAAAATGAGTTCACTGATTGATCCGCTTACGGAATGCATGATGGTTAATAATACCTCGTTGTCAGATAACGATTTTGTTGTACTAGTGGTGTACCTGATCCTTAGACTTGAGATATCAAGGATGTCCTGTATGAGTGCTCTACTCTTTGATATTGGACTTATATGTTTGAATGTTCGAGATCTAGCATAACCGATCATTAGGAGTGGTAGTCAACCTTACGAGGGCTATTGAGTGTCAATAGAGGATCATCCGTTTTCGGTGTTATGAGAGAAATATCTCATGTTCTTACTCAAATAAATCTCATGGTCATTTAAATTGAGAGAGAAAGAGTTCTCTAGGAGAATCTGATTAGAATGAGACTCAAGTAGAAACCGTATGGGTCTGACAACACCATGCCCTGTATACAATCTTTGAGATATTAGATAGATGAGGGACTATATGAACATGGTAACTGAGGATAGATAGATCCAATGAATTAGATTCCCTATATCGTTTGAGGATTACAGCGTAGTGGCATAGTATGTCCACAGTCGATGAGTCGAGTGAATTATTATTGAGATAATGACTCACTAAGCCACAAGGAGTTCTGACAGATATAACTCATGACCAGCTCAATATTGGGCCTAGAGGGTCATACACATATGATAGGCACTGCGACGAGTAGATGTTCGGATATAAGATATCTGCCGGAGCTCATATCTTATTGGATATCCAATAAGCCCATGAATTATTGAATCATATGAATGAGATCCAATAAGAGCCAACGAGAGATTATTGGATAGAGATCCACTAATCTAATAGGCTTGGATAGTTTGATGAAGATCCAATACCCAATAGGGCAGGATCCATTATGGTTAAGTTGATAGGGGACCTTCATAAATAGGCGGGAACCAAAGGCCCATAGGGTAGAGTCTCTCTGGGTTGCTATCTTCTATTCTTCTCTCCCATTCTCCTCATCAAATAGTGGGCTTAGAGATTATAAGAGTGTCGTTACAGCCCTGCTGTGTGGATAACCACTTGAGGGGAGGGCGCTTGACCTTCTTCATCCAATCCTAAAGATTATAAGGATTCCGAGATATATGATCTCCCTAGGTAAAATACTATCTCACACGTGAATTTAAGTTTCATAGGTTTTTGCGTACCAATCTTCGCACGATGATGAACATATATTTGGAAAATTTGAAGATTTTGTTTTTGTATTCTTCCACTCATGTGATGCCTCCTAAGATTTCCCTACATTCGCAGCCCGTACCGTGTAGATCACCGCTAGAGAGGAGGACAATTGACCTCATTCATCCTCTCTCACAGATATGTAGGATTTTAGGGATATACGATCTTCCCAAGTAAAACACATCTTTCTTATACACGTAGTTTTCGATTTTGGTTTTTGTGCACCAATCTTCGCATGAAGATGAAACCTTTTTGTGAAAATCTGGGATTTTCTTTTATATTCTTTCGCTACGCCTGTGATGTCACCATAAGATTTTCCAATAGTGATATCAGAGCCAGATTATTTATGTGAAATATTAGTTTTTAAACTACATATGTTATATTTCAGAAAGGCTTTTGACGTCAAAATTATTGACCCAAAAGAAAAGAAAGGGCAACAATTGTTGCTACCTTTATAGGTTGGCTAAAGGCTGCTTGCAACCTTGGGTGAGAGCTCCCTTGCTATAGGCCTAGCCACCAGCGGGCAAGGGTCGCAAGCGGTCGACGACCGTCTGCTTATAGTGGCGGCACTTGTGGGTACGACACCCGTAGGTATGCCACCTACAAGTAAGGGTGATGCTTGCCTACAGAGGCAACCACTTGAAAGGTGGCAATTGGACCACTGTGCTTTCGCAAGGGCAGTGCTTGCGAGCACATCGCCCGCAGGCGGGCCGCTTATGGGTAAAACACCCGCGTGTGAGCCGCTAGCGGGGTGGCGAAAGTAACAACGTAGAAGGGTTTAGGATTTTTTTGGATGAAAAGATAATTTTACCCCTCTCAATTTTAGAAATTATGAGATTTATCCTTTTCCAAATTACATAAATATCCTTCATAAATCAAAAAATTTCCTGCATATCCCTAATTTCAAAAAAATATTATTTAATTAAAAATTTTAATTAACTATTATTATTTATCTAGTAGTCCTATATAATGATATATACATATGATATATGATGTGGACGGATGATTATGGACCGTGTGATATAATGTATATATGTGATGTAATTATTATTACTATTATTGGGGCTTGTAAGCATCTATTTTTTCTCATTTATTGTCAGGCCTGTGTGCTTGTGATTATGTTTAAATTAAACGAGAAGGCACAACGAGAGCATGGAGGTGATAGCGGGACCCACGAGGTCGAGACGAACGATCGCGATGCATGGAGATACGTTGAGATGCCAACAAAACTGACGATTAAAATCATTTCAACTTGAATTATAAGGTTATCATTTTCTGAATTCAATTTTATCTCGATGTGACATATAGATAGGGGGAGTTTAGTTAAAACACCATCATCAATTGGTTGCCATCATAAAAAAAAAGAGATTGTTAAATCTTAAATTTTGATGATGAAATTAATTGATGAAGTTATGATCTAATCAACGTTTGAGTGACATAGGACTAATTTTGATTATGGAAAGATAAATCGATTGATATAGGAGAATCAAATATTAGGTCGGAATGGAACATGTCAAAAGATTGGACGTTGGGCCAGAGGACTGGTCGATGTGCTAAAAAGACTTCATGCTATTAGTTTGGGCATCGAGCCAGAAGAATCAGACATTGCGCCAAGAAGACCGGATGTTGCGGGAGGTCAACATGCCGATGGATCGGGTAATATGCTAAAGGAGAGGATGATGCGTCGAAAATTTGAATGAAGTGCTGGATGAACTAATGACATACTGGACAACATAGGATGCATGCTTGTAATCATGTGTGTAGATTGAAGTAGTTTAGGTCTTAATTAAGTTAGTTTCGGGTGTAACCATGTTAACTTAATTAGGGGCCCATTAGGCTTGAGTCGAGGTTGATTTGGGCCCATTAGATGGCTCATTTTTGAAGTCATTTAGGGTCTATAAGTATCTCACTCATTCTTGCTTGGGATAGTATGAAAAAGAGTAGAAAGGAGAAAGAATACTTGAAGAAAAAAGAGAGTTATAATCTCCCTTGAGTTAGTGAATTTTTTTCTCATAGAATTATAAGTTTTCTTATAGTTGTAAGCTTAGGTCGAGATCGACAAATTTATCATGTATATCTAATTTTATTATAAAGTTGATAAATGATTTTTTGTTAATTATTATTGTTGAGATATCAGAACCGTTGATAGTTGTAGTGATTATTATTAAAATTATTTCGTTAGTTGTTGGAGTTGAAGTTATTATTATAGTTGGAGAGTTAATAGTGTTACGAAGGATGATGCCTCTACATGTTATCTATGTATCCATGAGACATCTTGTTCGATTTTTCATTAATTTTTTTATTATTTTGATTATTATTTTTATTAAAATTTTGATTAAATTGAGTTATAATAACTAGTCTCATCTTAATCGTTTCTCATTTCAGATATATTTCTTGATCATATCTGAACTATGAGAACTTATCTTATCTTTCTTTCTTCACATTTCAAATATCAACTGAGTTATGATCATATCTGATCAATTGAGCGATGATCCATAAGTTGTTGCTAAGCTTATGGCTACTGCGGTCGGAGAGCTGAAGACCTGAACGTTCTCTGTTTTCCGACCACCACATTGTCCATCGTCTATGGGCCTCCTCCTTCATCAAAACGATGACATCGTCGATTATAGTAGTCCATTCCGCGCTCGCCGCCCCCTCTTTTGTTTGACAAACCCACCATCGTATTAATCTTTATTATATTTTTCGCTTATAAATTCAGAAAGAAGTGAGGGAGCCAAGAATATATATATATATATATATATATATATATAATCCAACACATTTTGGGAAGGCCACAAATAAAAGAAGAGAGGGAGCCAAGAAAATAAATAAATAAATAAATATATATATATATATATATATATATATATATATATATATAATCCAACACAGGTTGGGAAGGCCACAAATAAAAGAAGATTACAAGGGTGGGATACGTACGCAGTAAAGTAGGACAAGTTCCATTCCATTTTAAAACCACATGAGTCACTCGTACGAGTTGCATTCGCCCATTATTTTATACATGAAATAAAAAACAGGAAAACACGCACAGCTCGTAGCTCCAAATTAAACTTAAATGGGCAACCTTACTAACGCTCATGAAGCGGCATCAACAATTACGTTGATGGTGGTCCTAAAAGCCATGAATCGCCATTGACATAGTACGTCCCCAGGAAAGGTTGTGCTTCCTCGTGGGTGAGTAGACGAGCCCAGTGAACTCTGCCTGTCCAGTTAGCACCAGGCCCACCGCATTGGAACTCCCCGTAGTACACCCCGCTCCTGCTTCAACCAACCTCAGCAGTGCGTGTTTCCAAAAACAAAATGAACGAGAAAAGCAGCTTAGTTGATTTACGCTTCAGGACGGTGGATGCGCCAACTGTTCCAACCTTGTGGTATGACCACCTTGTCCATGAATGTGTAGGAGAAGACGACCCTTGAATGGTCTCCCCATGCCCTCCCCAGGTACACCAGGCCGCTTCCCGTGATGGTGCTCCTGACGAACGAGAACCCGCTCTCCATCGACGCCATGTTCCGCTTCTGCGCAGTTAGTGCTGCAACCTTCTTCGCTACGGAGTTGAGGTAGCAATTCTGTATGCATATACACAACATATTTCATGCAAACAACAATGGCCGGCCACCGCCTGGGTGAAGCAATTAGTGGTTGCGATGCACATGGTCATCAGCTCGCTCAACCCGCAATCACTTGGTAAAGTGAGTGAACTTACTTCGTACAGAGATCTGCCGTATCCGAAGATGAAGTCCACTGATCCCTGGATGAAGCAATTTTTGAAGTAGTGAAGACCTTTGTGATCATACAGAGTGTCTTGCTCCCCATAAAAGCTGCAATTGTAAAAGGCAGCCTTGTCTCCAGAAACCCGAAGTGCCACCGCCTGCCCTCCCCTCTGCCCGACATCCGGGACCGGAGCTGTGTTCTGCACCAATATATACATATATAGGGACTTGAGGTCTCAATTGTATGGGCCACCCCACCCAAAGGCTTGGCTTGATTTCTTGGGATGAGCATGCATGGGAATCCTATGTAGATGAAAGCATTACCTCGAACTGGATGTAGGCAGCTAGGAAGAAGTTGGAATTAACCGCAACGGTTGGAGAGCGGAAGGTTTTCAGAGCCCTCCCGTTGTCGCCCATCTTGGCCGCCGTGTCGTTTCCGCTAATGATCGGTGGGCTCGCCGGGTCACCTAACAAGGTGATGAAGGGCATGGATTTTGGGATCACTATCTTCTCCCTGCAAGCCCGCCAAGGGAATTCAGAGCATATCAAGATGCAGCTTCTCAACACCATTAACCGACAAATTAAGAAAAGAAGCATCCACTGTTATACAACTAAATAATAATAATAATAAGAAACAAAATCGACCTTCACTGACACAAAAGATTTCTCTTGTTAATTAATGAATGCTTTTAACTCGGCTTGTCCTGAGCAAGTGTAAGTTTGCGTTCTTTTCATTCGTTTATTATCTGCGTTTCCTTCTCTTTAGAGAATTGGTTTGGCTGAACAGTAAGTCTCTTTTTTTTTTTTTTTCTCTTATGGAGAAAGCTTATTAATTTTCCGGAAGCATCCGTTGCTGGATAAGTTTCAGCACGCACTCTAGTCCAAGCATCATCATCTAATCAATTAGCCGCGCATTAGCAACGGAAGTGGGACTGAGGACAATCTTTCTTTTGACACCCACTACGAAAAGATATTCCATAGTGGCTGAAGGATGACTGGGCTTTGGCAAAGGCCAGTGTCACAGGAAGTGGTTGCTAATAAACAACGAGAGAACGGAGCATGAAAAAGAAAGGAAAGAAGGCAACATACACCTTCTGGAGATTTTGCATTATGTTTCCGATCCGATATGATTTTATGGTAATCCGAGTGATGGATGCATGTTGACTTGAGTAAACTAGAGCATGCACGAAGCCAACTTTACCTATAGATCCCTGGTCTGATCTCTAATATCACTCTCCTCGTGTTGTGCAACGGGATTGTGCCTATGGCTTCCCTTATGCTCCTATAATTGCCAGTACCATCCTGGCTTACGATATACCTCACGGCTGCTGCTTCTGCCTTGGCAAGTTTCAGGTCGATGGCTCTCGGGCCGACGCCTCCTGGCTCGCCAAAGACGGAACTCGGCCGGAATGTGGCGGACTGATGCTTATAGTTCTCCACGTTCCAAGACACCCATCTCACAAAATCATCTCCGTTCTCCAGGGACGCCGAAAGAGATGCCAAGGAAAGAAAGGTGAGGACTCGTACGGAGGGGAAGAGATAGTGGATAGTGGTAAGGTGAGGAGCCATGGGATCGAGAGTGAACAAGTTGGAAGGTTTCAAATGCTCTCTTTTAAAAGCCATTGCATGCAGGTGCCACTAAATATTTGGATACCAGGATGACTGAGATGGGCCCACCGGACCTAATGGCAACACTGAACCACCACCGTATAAGATGCCTTTGCCTGATTCCTTAAGGATGACTACGACAGCAGGAAGATGTACAGAAAGAAGTATATTTCAACCTTCAGCCATTGGAGATTAGGTTGTTGGGCATTTACATGACTCGAGTACAATCCATGTCTTTTGTATTATATAATTCATTGTCAGTCTGATTACATGGTTGAAATAGTCCATGCCTATTTTCAGGCATTATGTTCTGGAACCACACATCGAGCTATCACAAATTTCACACTCCTCTTCCTACTTGTCACTTCTAGCTCTAGCATAGGTTAATCATGTATCTGAATATCAACTGGATGGTAGCCAGGTTGCGTAGGTTGCCTCTTGGATGAGCAGGCAGTTTAGATTTATGGTCATGAATTTGCAGCCCCTCAAATAAATAAACAGCAGTTCAAATTATATTTTTGTTTGTTTGTTTTAATGTAGTGGTTCAGATTCATGGATTATAGCATCATATATACCGAATGGAGAATACTATTTATTTATTGTTTTACTTATTGGTAATTACCAAAAATTTGGAACCCAGTTTGACATCTCGATGACGTTCTAATGACGACGTCATGAGATATCAGTTTGACCGCACGTATTTGTATTATCTCTTCGTTGGTTCCTCATGATTGATGTTATGAAAAAAGAAAATAAAAAAGTAACGTGAATGGTCCATGACAACTGTCCTCCAAAATCTCTCTCTCTCTCTCCATGGTGGAGAGACGACGTAACATATTCCAATGACATGGCCTAGCGCCATCAAATTTCTGTTCGCTGGGCAAACGTCACGCGTTCATCAACCAGGCGAGTTGAGAGAGGCAATCACCATCGATGCTCTCTCACTCGGCGCAAGGAATGAGGTCCATGGTCGGGATTTTTCTACCTAATCTCAATTGATAAGACATATTTTGGTCTCCAGATAAATCACCATGTCACATGTCACGTCAGGATTCGATGCCATATGTCATCAGAATCCTATGATGCACCCCAAATCGGGTCCCGTACCATGACATTATACGACGCGATTATCCCGAGAGCTCGGGGCGGTGCCGTTTGACTCCGCTCAGATATCCCCAAGATGCCAGCTCGTCAGAAAGGCCGTCCCATCCCACAAGGGTCAGCTGCCACACCGAACTAACGGGTAATCGACCCTCGCAAGATAGTATAAACCCCTACCCAATGCCCGGCCAGAGGGGGGGGGCTAAAATCAATTGAACCCATGACTGACTTGCTCGTCGGAGGGGCCAAAGTCGGGAATCACCCAACGAAGGCCATTTTTGCAGGAAAGCGGCCGCCCACGATCCGCAAACATCTCAACCCGAGAATCGCCATCCAGTGTATAAAGACGAGCTGCCAACCACCCCGGAGACGGAGAGACGTGGCTCAACATAAACGGTGCCTGGATCGGCGCCCCGAGAAACGTTGTCCGGGGACAGGGAGCATCCCAACCTCCGAAGTTGCTGATCGACGTCCCCACGGCGAGCGTCCTAGCCTCCGAAGTCGCCGACCGACGTCCCCACGGCGAGCCATCGATCAGCACCCGGACCAAGGAACGCTGATCAACACCCCATCACGAGGGCTCGGTCGACCTCGGCATCTAGCTCAACCGACAGAAGACTCCCGACATCGACTCGTGGACCATGCTGTGCTGACTCACCAACCACAGCCATTTGTTCACTAACATTTTGGCGCTAGAAGGAGGACCATGTCGCAGGAGCATCTGGCAGGAGTTCTCCCCGAGGGAGAACCACCGTCTGGCCTCCCTTCCATCAAACCCGAAAGTCAGGCCCTCCCCGCCCTCGGAGACGGTGGGATCCTAGTTTCGACGCCAGATCGCTATTGGTGTCTGTTAAACGACCCAGGGTTGTCGCCCCCGGGCTCACCACAGGGCCCTCGGCCATGATGCCCGAGGCGTTCCTCAGCCTGACCAAGCAAGTGTAGGTCATGGCGGGCATGATGCAGACGCTCGTTCTGATCATTCCTCAGATTGTGCGGCTAGCGACGCCCCCGATCGACCATACCCGGGAGAGGCCGAGCAGGAAGCAGGTGGGGACCGGAGAAGCTCACGAACAAGCGACGGACCCGAGAGGTCCGCTCGGGCAGAACGTACCCGCACCCTACCGAGTCACACTACCCCACCTCGAGCCTGACACCGTATCATCCGACTCGGCAGACGACTCGCTTAGGGCCCAACTGTCCCGGGTCAACCAACGCCTGGACATGTTCCAGCGCGAGTTTCGAAAATTACGAAGCGAGTCCAGTGAAGGAGGCTAGGGCGGGTCTCCTTTCACTCAGGAAGTACAGGACAAGCCGGTACCCCTCAACTTCAGGCTGCCGATATTGGAAACGTACGATGGCGGCTCCGATCCCGCAGAGCACGTCTCCGTATTTCGGGCTCAGATGGCCCTATATGGCACCTCCAATGCATTGATGTGTCGGGCATTTCTGACCACTCTGAGGAGACCGGCACGAGCATGGTTTAGCCAGCTACGCCAATCCTCAGTCTCATCCTTCAACCAGCTCACCGGGGAGTTCGAGTAGAACTTCCTCGCCAGCGCGCGACATAGGCCTTCTATGGCCACCTTGCTTGCGTTATCTCAACGCGAAGACGAGTCACTCTCTCAGTTTGTGGCACATTTCACCACTGAAATCTGGGGCTTCTCGGACGCTCACCCCTCTTTAATCATGCAAGCATTTCTGATGGGCTTGAAGCCTTCGAGGTTCTTCTGGTCATTGATCGAGAAGCCACTAGTAACCATCCCCGAGATGCTCCAGCACATCAACTAGTACATCGCTGCCGAAGCTCTGATGGCGGGAAAGTGCAGGGACAACAAAAGGCCAAGGGCAGAACAATCCCAGGGAACGACCTTAACAGCCCCGGGGCAACCCCGGCAGAGGCCCTGCTGACAGGAGCTACTGCTCTCGAGGCCCCCGCCTCTCCCTCTGAGCACGTTCCACCGGGACTATGGCCACGACACCGAAGATTGCTATGACCTCCAGAATCAAATCGAGGACTTGATCTGAAAAGGTCACCTCAGGCGCTATCCCAAGGAACCCCGAGAAGCAACTCCACATCAGAGGGGACCCATTAAAAGATGCCTCATCGTCCAAAATCTCCCGCCGAAAAGCCACTCGCGACAAGAGGTCCACAGGTTCGCCAGATCGGTTCCCGACCTGTGCCTCAGCTCTTGCCCGAGCCACTCCAGATTGGTTCCCGACCTGCGCCTCAACTCTTGCCTGAGCTACTCCAGATTGGTTCTCGACTTGTGCCTCAGCTCTTGCCCAAGCCGCTCCAAATCGGTTCCTAACCTGTGCCTCAACTCTTGCCCCGAGCCGCTCCAGATCGATTCCCAACATGCGCCTCAGCTCTTGCCCGAGCCGCCTTAGATCGGTTCCCGACCTGCGCCTCAGCTCTTGCCTAAGCCGCTCCAAATCGGTTCTCGACCTACGCCTCTGCTCTTGCCCGGGTCACTCCAGATCGCTCCCGACTTGCGACCCGCCGGCATCGAAACCGACCTGAGTCCCCCGCCCCCCAGGTTCAAATCGGAACCGAGCTTAGTCCCTCGGTTCCCAGATTCGCATCGGAACCAAGCTTAGTCCCTCGGCCCCTAGATTCATTTCCTGGCCGGGTCACTCCAGATTGCTCCCGACTTGCGACCCGTCGGCATCGAAATCAGAACCGAGCTTAGTCCCTCGATCCCCAGATTCGCATCGAAGCCGAGCTCAATCCCTCAGCCCCCAGATTCATTTCCTACCTGGGTCGCTCTAGATCGCTCCAGACTTGCGACTCGCCGGCACCAAAACCAGAACCGGACTTAGTCCCTCGGTCCCCAGATTCAAATCGGAGTCGAGCTTAGTCACTCGGTCCCTAGATTCAAATCGGAGCCGAGCTTAGTCCCTCGGTCCCCAGATTCGCATCGGAGCCGAGCTTAGTCCCTCGGCGCCCATATTCATTTCCTGCCCGGGTCGCTCCATATCGCCCCCGACTTGTGACCCGCTAACATCGAAACAGGAACCGAACTTAGTCCCTTGGTCCCCGGGTTCAAATCGGAACTGAGCTTAGTCCCTCGATCCCCAGATTCATTTCCTGCCTGGGTCGCTCCAGATCGCCCCTGACTTGCGACCTGCCGGCACCGAAACCGGAACCGAGCTTAGTCCTTTGGCCCCCAGGTTCGATTTTTGCCTGGGTCGCTCCAGATCGCTCCCGACTTGCGACTCATCGGTACCGAAACCGAAACCGAGCTTAATCACTTGGCCCCCTGGTTCGATTTCTGCCTGGGTCGCTCCAGAGCGCTCCCGGCTTATGACCCGTCGGCACCAAAACTGGAACCGAGCTTAATCACTCGGCCCCCGGGTTCGATTCCTGCCCGGGTCGCTTCAGATCACTCCCGACTTGCGACCTGTCGGCACAGAAACCGAAACCGAGCTTAATCACTCAGCCCCCAGGTTCGCTTCCTACCCGGATTGCTCCAGATCGCTCCTGACTTGCGGCCCGTCGGCACCAAAATCGGAACCGAGGTTAATCACTCGGCCCCCAAGTTCGATTCCTGCCCGGGTTGCTCTAGATCGCTCCCGACTTATGGCCCGTCAGCATCGAAACCGGAACCAAGCTTAATCACTCGGCCCCCAAGTTCGATCTTGCCCAAGTCGCTCCAGATCACTCCCGACTTGCGGCCCGTTCGCACCGAAACCGGAACCGAGCTTAATCACTCGGCCCCTAGGTTCGATTCCTACCCGGGTCGCTCCAGATCGCTCCCGACTTGCAACTCGTTGGCATCGAAATCAGAATCAAGCTTAATCACTCGACCCCCAGGTTCGAATCCTGCCTGGGTCGCTCTAGATCGCTCCCGACTTGTGACCCGTCGGCACTAAAATCAGAACCGAACTTAATCACTCGGTCCCCAGGTTCGATTCCTGCCCGGGTCATTCCATATCGCTCCCGACTTACGACCCATCGGCACCGAAACCGGAACTAAGCTTAATCACTTGGCCCCCAGGTTCGATTCCTGCTCAGGTCGCTCTAGATCGCTCCTGACTTGCAACCCGTCTGCACCGGACCGGACTTGGTCACTCGGCCCACGGGCCCGATCCAGCGCCCGAGCCACACCTCACGGCCAACCTTACGCTTAGTCACATTTCGGTCGATACAACTCCCGAATCACCAGCCTAGTCCATTATCCAAGTCGCTTCACGTCGACCCCCGACTAACTACCCATCAAGTCCCTAAACCGAGCCACTTCGACTCGCTCGTTGACTTGCAAACTCGGTGGCCGTAACTCCGAGTCGTGCGAAACTCGTCGTCTGAACTAAGATGCGTCAGGTTCGCCGTGCAGGTCTCGCCTAGTCAAACCCCTACCGCTCGATCAGTAGGGTCAGTCCTGCCCGAATCAAGAGGCATGGCTCCTCTAAATCGCCCCCCGACAAGTCAATCCAGCTTCCTCGCACGGGCAGCCAACATAATCACGTCATACTGACCTAGGCATGCCTCCTGGTCCATTATGGACCCCACAGCACGCCTTGGAGGGGGGGGGAGAAGTGATAAGGCATATTTTGGTCCCTAGATAAATCACCGCTGACGCCACATGCCACATCAGGATCCGATGCCACATGCCATCAGAACCCCATGACGCATGCCAAATCGAGTCCCGTACTAAGACATTATGTGACGCGACTATCCCGAGAACTCGAGGCGGTGCCGTTTGACTCCGCTTAGGCATCCCCCAAGACGCCAGCTCGTCAGAAAGGTTGTCCCATCCCACAAGGGTCAACGGCCACACCGAAACGACGGGCAATCGACCCACGTAGGATAGTATAAACCCATGGTCAACGCCCGGCCAGAGGGGAGGGCTAAAATCAATTGAACCCACGACTGACTTGCTCATCGGAGGGGCCAAAGTCGGGAATTACCCAACGAATGTCATTTTTGCAGGAAAGCGGCCGCCTACGACCCGCGAACGTCTCAACTTGGGAATCGCCATCCAGTGTATGAAGACGAGCTGCCAACCACCCCAGAGATGGAGAGACGCGGCTCAGCATAAATGGCGCCCGGATCGGCACCCCAAGAAACGCTGTTCGGGGACAGGGAGCGTCCCAACCTTCGAAGTCGCCGACCGACGTCCCCACGGCGAGCGTCCCAGCCTCTGAAGTCACCGACCAACGTCCCCACGGCGAGCCATCGATCAGCACCCAGACCGAGGAATGCTGATCAACACCCCGTCGCAAGGGCCCGGTCGACCTTGGCATCTAGCTCAACCGACAGAAGACTCCCGACATCCACGCGTGGACCAGGCCATGCTGACTCATCAACCATGACACATTTGTTCACTAACACCAACCAACTGCCAATTAGTAATGTTTACCTTCTTTTTTATTCACAAAATTGGGGTTCAGGATTCGGTCTCTCACTGATTATCACATCTTTTTCTTCTTCTTCTTCTTTTGGTTGATACTAATTAGAACAATCAAATAAAGAGGGAAATATTGATGCTTTGATAACACCAAGTCGGAGATCAGGAGACTTGTAAAAGGAGAAACATCGAACCTATTTATGTTTTTTGATGGTCATGGTAGCCGTTGACTCGTCCCCCGGTAATCAAGCAAGGCCCAAACAGTGTTAAGATCTAGTAGAACTGTCCCCACGATGGAAGCATACGACGAGAAATTAAGTTGCGGTGCTGTAAACTTTGATCGGCAGTGCGAGTGATTTGATTTTGATAGGAATCTCTAGTGTTATGTGTTGGTCACAAACACTAACTCGCCAAATAAATGGCCTAAGCTAAAGGAAATACTAAATGCATCGAAGACCAGACCACGGAGTTTCTACTTGGTATCCCGCACCAACTTCAACTCCCATTGTGAAGTTGTTATGTGTGTGTTTTTGTGTGTATCTTATGTGTGCATTGTGTGTATGTTATGTGTGTGTGTGTGCTGTTTGTGTGTAGTGTATGTTATTGATGTGTGTGTTATGAGTTGTGTGTGCATGTATTTGTATATAGTATATGTGTATGTATGTATGTTGTTATGAGTTGTGTCTGTATATGTATGTGTTGTTATGAGTTGTGTATATATGTGCGTATTATGTATATTATATGTGTGTGTAGTGTGTGTTATTATGAGTTGTGTGTGTATGTGTGTGTCCTATGTATGTTGTATGTGTTGTTTGTGTTGTATGTGTTATGAGTTGTGTGTATATGTGTGTATGTAGTGTGTGTTGTGTGTGTAGTATATTGTTTTTATGAGTATTATGAGTTGTATGTGTAGTGTGTGTTGTTTATGTGTTGTGTGTGTATGTGTTATGAGTTGTGTGTATATGTGTGTGTGTTGTGTATGTTATTTGTATGTGTGTGTTATAAGTTGTGTGTGTATGTTATGTGTACATGTGTGTAGTGTGGGTTGTTATGAGTTGTGTATATTATATGTGTTTGTTTTATGTATAGTGTGTGTGTTGTTTATAAGTTTTGTGTGTATGTGTTTGTTGTGTATTTTATGTATGTGTGTTGTGTGTGTTGTTTGTGTATGTGTTATGAATTGTGTTATGTGTGTTGTGTTATGAGTTATGTGTGTGTTGTGTTATGAGTTGTGTTGTGTGTATGCAGTGTGTTATGTGTGTATATTATGTGTGTTATGAGTTGATATATATGTGTGTGTTGTGTATGTTATGTGTGCGCGTTATAAGTTGTGTGTGTTGTGTATCTTATGTGTGTGTTGTGTATGTTTTGTGCATGTGTGTGTTATTTTTGTGTGTGTATATATGGGTGTGTTATGAGTTGTGTGCATGTTATGAGTTGTGTATGTGTGTTTGTAGTGTGTGTGTATTATGTGTGCAATGTGTTGTGTGTAGTGTGTGTATGTTATGAATTATGTGTGTTTATGTGTGTTGTGTATATTATGTGTGTTTATGTATTGAGTGTGTTGTTTGTGTGTGTGTTATTAGTTGTGTGTGTATATATGTGTATTGTGTTATGAGTTGTGTGTTGTTTGTACGTGTGTATGTGTTTTGAGTTGTTTATATGTGCGTGTGTGTTGTGTATATTATGTGCGTGTGTTGTTTGTGTATATGTTGTGTATGGTGTGTGTTGTTTATGTTTATGTTATTATGAGTTGTATATGTATTGGGTATGTTATGTGTGTGTGTTTTGTGTATGTTATGTGTCTGTGTAGTGTATGTTGTTTGTATATGTGTTATGAGTTATGTGTGTGTTATGTGTGTTTGTTATATATATTATGTGTGTGTTGCGTATGTTATGAGTTGTATGTGTATGTTATGTGTGTGTGTTGTTATGAGTTGTATATATGTTGTGTATATTATGTGTGTGTGTTATGTTGTATGTGTATGTCATGTATTGTGTGTAATGTGTGTTCTTACGAGTTATGTGTGTATGTTATGTGTGTGTAGCGTGTGTTGTTATGAGTTGTGTGTGTTGTGTATGTTATGTGTTTATGTTGTTATGAGTTGTGTTTGTTGTGTGTGTGTTGTTATGAGTTGTGTCTGTATGCGTTGTGTATATTATGTGTGTGTTATATGGGTATGTGTATTGTGTGTGTGTTATGTTGTGTGTATGTGTATTGTGTATAGTGTGTGTTGTTATGAGTTGTGTGTGTATGTTATGTGTGTGTTGTTATGAGTTGTGTGTATATATGTGCGTATGTTATGTGCCTGTGTAGTGTGTGTTGTTATGATTTGTGTGTGTATGTATGTTTTGTGTATGTTGTGTGTGTTGTTTATAGTGTGTATTATTATGTGTTATGTGTATATGTGTGTGTATTGTGTATGTTATGTATGTGTGTGCTCTTAAGGAATTGCAACAGTGTTTTCATGCAAATTTTCGTTCAGGATCTTTGTGATCTGAGTTGGGATAAGTGAGGTATTTATAAGCCCCAAGTGACTTCAAAAATGGAGTTCAAAAAGGTCTCATCCCAAGTTCTCGAGATACTGGCGGTACTACTGCCTGACACCCATACATTGGTGGTACCACTACCTAGTCTGAGTGGTACTACCGCTTGATAGAGCCTCGGAGACTAGGCTCTAGCGGTACCACCATCTGTCAACAATAACTTCCGATGGTACCACTGCGTAGTCTACACAACACCACCGCCTAGATCACCTGGGAGGTCGAGCCTCAAGCGATTCGACAAGACCAAGAGAACACTGCCTTCATCATCGACCGATAGAAGGCGATCAGCGACGAGGTCGACCGCCTTAAAGAAGTAGAATTTATAACCGAGGTGAAATACCCTCGGTGGTTGTCGAATGTAGTCTTCGTTAAGAAACCCAATGGAAGTTGGAGGATATGTGTTGACTACACCGGTCTCAACCGGGCATGCCCTAAAGACTGCTACCCACTCCCGAGAATAGACTAGTTGGTTGATGCCACTGTAGGCTACGAACTCTTTACGTTTATGGACGCATTCTCGGGCTAAAACCAGATCCAGATGGCACCACAATACCAAGAGAACACTGCCTTCATCACTGACAAAGGAGTGTATTGCTACAAAGTAATGTCTTTCAGCCTAAAAAACGCTGGGGCGACTTACCAAAGAATGGTCAACAAGACATGATCGGGAGGAACATGGAGGTGTACGTAGATGACATGATCGTGAAGAGCAAGACTACAAGCACATATCTGGCTGACCTGGCGGAGACATTCCGAACTCTCAAGCGGTTCAACATGCGCCCGTAGGGAGTCCCCAGCTCCCTTGCGGGGAGGTTGGCCATGGTCAGGGCCTGGAACTGCTCGCCTTCGGCCCAAGAACGAACGTGGCACAAGTCCCGCATCGACTAAGGCTCGTCGATGGCCTCCTCGAGGGGTCACAGCCGGACGATCCGTCCACCCCCTTCCCCTTCGTGCTCCCCGAGCCCTTGCATTGAGAGGTGGCTCCGGACGACTCTGGGGCACCACCACACGAGCAGTCGAGCTCGCGTGCACCTTCCAAGTCCCGATTTTCGCCCTCTTCTACGGGTGACCTACCTCTGGAGATCCCAACGTCCTCCTCGGCGTACCCTTCTACAAGACACCCCTAGTGCCGGAACCCTCGCCATCCCGAGACGACGGCACACCAGCCTTGGCGTGAGATGTCCCCTTCACCGACTGGAGGTTCACCATCTCGGCAAACAAAAGCCTAGTTGATCAACTAGCTCGGGGCGAGACGGACGATCCGAAACATGAGAATAGTCGTACCCCTAGTGGTTGGGCTTAGTCTCGCCTCGACCAGCCACCCCTCGGTCATCTCCCTGATTGCCCGAGAAGATGACAAAATGCCCCTTAAATGACTCACGTCCGCGGTTTCTCCATCAGAAAGAAACAGTGGGACATTGTTGATGGTTTGAGAAGTCTATCCAGTGTTAAAACCCCACCCTCGACTACAACTGATGAAGAAATAGCGGCTCTTCCAACCCTTGTTATTGGAAGGAGCACCACTGATCTTGAAACCTGAGACGGGAACCGCAGTCCAACGGGTAGCGGTCGGCTCGACTCGCTAGTCTTAAACCTGAGCCCGAGACCAGTCACTCGGTCAATAGGTCCAGTCTTTGCTCGAGTCGCGCAGCTCGATTACCCGACTTGCGACTCGCTAGTCTTAAACCTGAGCTCGAGACCAATCACTCGACTAATAGGTCCAGTCTTTGCTCGAGCCGCATAGCTCGGCTCCTCGACTTGCGACTCGCCAGTTTTAAACCTGAGCCCGAGACCAGTCACTCGGCCAATAGGTCCAGTCTTTGCTCGAGTAGCGTAGCTTGACCCCCGACTTATGACTCACTAGTCTTAAGCCTAAGACCAGTTACTCGGCCAACAGATCCAGTCTTCACCCGAGCCGCACAGCTCGACCCCCGACTTGCGACTCAGCCAGTAATAAACCTGAGCCTGAGATCAGTCACTTGGTCAATAGGTCCAGTCTTTGCTCGAGTCGCGTAGCTCGATTCCTTGACTTGTGACTCGCTAGTCTTAAACTTGAGCCTGAGACTAGTCACTCAGCCAACAGGTCCAGTCTTTACTCAAGTCGTACAGCTCAGCTCCCCGACTTACGACTCGCTAGTGTTAAACCTAAGCCCAAGACCAGTCACTCGGCCAATATGTCCAATCTTTGCTCGAGACGTGCAGCTCGATTCCCCGACTTGTGACTCGCCAGTTTTAAACCTGAGCCCGAAACCAGTCACTCGGCTAATAGGTCCAGTCTTTGCTCGAGTTGCATAGCTCGATTCCCAGACTTGAGACTCGCTAGTCTTAAACCTGAGCTCGAGATCAGTCACTCGGCCAACAGGTCTAGTCTTTGCTCGAGTCACACAACTCGGCTCCCAACTTGCGACTCGTCAGTCTTAAACCTGAGCCTGAGACTAGTCACTCGGCTAATAGGTCCAGTCTTTGCTCAAGTCGCGTAGCTCAATTCCCCAACTTGCGACTCACCAGTCTTAAACCTAAGCCCAAGACCAGTCACTCGGCCAACAGGTCCAGTCTTTGCTCGAGTCACACAACTCGGCTCCCAACTTGCGACTCGCCAGTCTTAAACCTAAGCCCAAGACCAGTCACTCGGCCAACAGGTCCAGTCTTTGCTCGAGTCGCACAACTCGACCCCCGACTTGTGACTCGCCAGTCTTAAACCTGAGCCCGAGACCAGTCACTTGGCCAACAGGTCCAGTCTTTACACGAGTCGTGCAGCTCGATCCCTGACTTGCGACTCGCCAGTCTTAAACCTGAGCCCGAGATCAGTCACTCGGCCAACTGGTCCAGTCCTTGCCCGAGTATCACAAGCTCGGTCCCTTGACCAGCGACTCGCTAATATCATCCTGCCTGGGCCCAGCTGCCCGGCCAACAGTTCCAACCTTTCCCAAAGCACAAGGCGCCACCCGCCGAGCAGCCCCACGATGAGCCAGCTCGAATTCCCCTCGTAAACAAGCAACACATCTGCAAGCACTCCGACTCAGGCATGCCCTTCACCCTCTCGCAAGGACCGGGGGGGGGGGGGGGAGAAGTGATAAGGTATATTTTGGGTCTAGGACACGTCATAGTCAACGCCGCGCCATGCCATTGCTAGGTCAGCAAGAGGAGCACTCCCACGTGCCGGGCCAGAATCCATACCAAGGCGTTCCTCGGTACGTCCCGTCCCAGAAAGCTCGGGATGGCACCGTATGGCGTCGTTTCGTGCGCCCCGGGACAGCGGCCGTGCAAAGGTACACCCTTGCTCCTTAAGGATCAGTCGCCATGCCAAACCTGCATACGGCCGACCCTCGTACAATAGTATAAATACGCCAGGCCGGCATCTGGCCAAAGGAGAATCATCTCGTATAGAATACCTTCACTAACTTACTCGTTGAGAGGCAAAAGTCGGCAACCACCCAACGAGGGCCTTCTGTGCAGGAGAACAGCCACCCCTTCCCGAGGCGCAACCATCACTGGCCGAGAGGTGTCTTCCTCTGGACGAATCCAGCATCCCCGGCAATGGCACCCAGTTCTTCCTATTCAAGAGAGCGGACACCCCCGAAGTACGAGCATCTCGACCGAGAGACGCCAACCAACATTCCGGCGCCAGCACCCCGTCGAGAGGGCGTGACCAACCTCGACAACCACCCCTCAGCCGGTTGAAGACTCCTCACATTGACCCGTGGACCAGGCCGTGTTGACTGATCAGCCACGGCGCATTAGTTCATCAACACTATTGCGTTTCTTCGTTTATGTGCTGTTAAACTTGCAGAAGGTGGATTGGTTTGCTATGACAAGAACTCTGATGGTCATTTAGGAAACGGAGATGCTTCAGATGGAAATAATTTGACTGAAAAAGATGATCATGCTTTCTTTCTCTTTAATAGATATCTTGATAACTTTCCACAAGGATTACATTATCTTCTAAGATAATTTTACCTTTTTCTAAAAAATATTAAAGATATTTTTTATCTTGGACTTGAACTTTTGAAGAATTATATTATCTTCTAAAATAATTTTACCTTCTTTCAAAAAATATTAAAGGTATTTTTTATCTTCGCAAAAGATACATACACTTGTCAAGATATCAGAATGTTTCAACTATAATTATCCATTTTTTTCTTTTTTGCTCTTTGCTTTGATTTTATTAGTCTTCTGAAATGATCAAGATCTACTAGTAATTACTTGCAATGTTCTTATTAGATCATTCAAATACCATACAAACTAAAATTGGCTTGGTATCTGATTTCCATGCCTGAAGGGATGTTCAAGTATTTCTCAGTTTCATCTTCCTAAGGAATACATAAGCCAACAATCTGTAGCCAAAGACCATGGCTATCATGGTTCCCACCTCCATCCCTCTGTTGTCCAGTCCAAGTTCTTCAATGAAACGAGACTTGCAAGGATTAGCGTTGTGGTGGCTTGTGCTCGTGCATCCATACTGAGCCCTGAGGAGTAACCGGTACGCGTGATAGTTGAAAGACAGATGCCGAATCCATGACATGAAGAATGGAACCCTCTGCAATCAAAACCAAGTTCATTTATGTTGCTATACATATATATATATATATATATATATATATATATATATATATATATATATATGTATCAGAAAAGAGAGCTGCTACTGACTGATGCGTCGACGATTTACCTGCACGAAGAAACCACCAGATAACATGAAGGTCATGATGATCACAGAAGCTAATGTTGTTGCCTTCTTGATATCCATCAGAGCTGCACCAACGGCTAGTCCCAAACCCTGTCAAAAATTGCAGAATATGTTGCTCATTTATTATTATGAGTATAGCTAGTCTTGCAGTTCTGATAAAAGGCAGTGTTCTTCTTAAGAAGAGAATGGGATCATCCAACACCATGACATACCTGGGCAGCTACAATGCTTAGAAATATTGTCAGCAAGCTTTCTAGAAATATTGTGAAGTCTGATCTCAGGCCTGCCATGAAATAGACAATTAACAGGAAGACTATTGGCAGTATGAGATCCAATGGCAGATCACTCGTGGTTCTGGCAATGAAGTATGCACTGAGCTTGTACATGCCCACTGATCTCTCTTTGGCCAGTATCTCCCGTTCTTTAGGGAAGGTGAAGATAGCTGCAAAGACTGGGAAATAACCCCAGAACACCGAGATGAAGAACAGCAATCCTGCCTGATCTTGTAGTTTTTTGGGTGTGGAAGCATCTGAATGCCACCACAGCAATCCAATAATGACTGCAGTGGCTACAACCTGAATGACGCGGATACAACTCAGGTATTCGTGGCGCCTTTCCTTTAACCCCCTCCAGAAGAGGATGTGGCACTGCTCCCACCAACCCACCCTCGATTCATCCAAGCTGCAGGGGCCTCGTCCTTGCATCATCCACAACGTGTCGATGGGAGCTGGCTTGAGAAGCTTTTGCTTCTCTATTCCGGCAACCCTGGTTTCGTAGGCACCCACCAGGTACTGCATGCCAAGGAAAGCTGAATGCATGAGCCAAGATCTGAAACGAGGAAGAAGAGATCGATGTAATAAATATGGATATATCAGTTTATACGTACTTCATGGATGTCCATGGACGATGACGATCTTCCTTCGATTTCGGGAGTTTTGCATAGGAATCTACGTTGCCGCAGTTCCAGAGGTACCGATTTGTCGTTGATGTTGCCGTTGGCGAGATCTATAAGGAACTCAGCTGGGTTCATCGGAATGAGAGGGCTGCAGCCAATCGAGGAGAAGTAGAGCATGGCTTCCGATGTCTTTCCGAAGTACAAGGAGCTGCCTCGCCCCAGCAGAATCAACTTGTCGAACATGTTGAACAGCCTGCTCGAAGGCTGGTGTATGGTGGTGACCACCGTCTTCCCGGCCTGCAGAAGAAGTGCCCCCGGTTACAATTCGCGAATACCAAACTGTTGAGTTGAATTCCCAGTTCAACATACATACATGAGCAATGTTGTGGAGCATCTGAGATATCCGAAGTGCCGTGGTTGAATCGAGACCAGATGTTGGTTCATCCAGAAACAGAAGTGATGGATCGAGAAGGATTTCATTTCCGATACAGACCCTCTTCCTTTCCCCGCCGGAAATCCCTCTCGTGTATGCTCCACCTATTATGGTATCTTGGCACCTGTGGTAGGACATCACAGATCTCGCTTCCTCAACTAGAACTGGTCGTGATTCTGTACTGATGATGCTAACAGTTCTTTACCTTTCAAGTCCAAGATCATGGATCACCTTTATAGCTCTTTCTTCCTTCTGCTGCTTGGTTAATGTCTTTGGAAGGCGAAGAAGAGCAGCATATGTTAAGGTCTCTCTCACCGTTAGGTTGGGAAACACAACATCATCTTGCAGCACAAATCCTATCCTGCTCACCAGGCACAAACTTCAACTTTAGCATAGCTCTAATAGATAATATTGCATAAGAAGTTTGGTACCTTCGTTTAAGCCATTTAGAATATGGCTGATCGTTGTAGGTTATGAGGCCTCCATGGTCCTTAATTCTCATCTTCCCACTGAGGAGATTAAGCAGAGTTGTTTTACCTCCTCCTGATGGTCCCATCAGTGCTAGAACCTCACCAGGTTCCACGGATCCTGTGACTCCTTGAAGGATGTAGTTCATGGCAACTGAGCTCGTTCCTCCATTATCTGCAAACTTGTATCCCACGTCCGAAAACTGCAGGATTGCAGAATTCTTTTGACACTAGTCCTAATAAATGGAAAACTACCTGAACATATCAAGAGCACGAAATTGTACCACATACAGTACCTTGAGATATATGGGGAAAGTTAGATCTATCTTCATTGCCATCCAAATATCTAAATCCAGGTTTTTCTTGTTGTTCATGGATCCTTCAGCTTCATCATCTTTTGCTGGAATGTTAACCAATCGAAATGTACTTGAATTTTGATGTTCATAAGGCTGAACTCTTTTATAGATATAAACACAGTTTTCGATTTCTTGAGAAGTTGCCACTCTTATTGCTCTATGGTCTTGAGCAGAATAGTTTTGCATATGGACTTCTGAACAGAAATAATGGTGAATTCTATAGCTATGTTGCTGTATCTTTTTTCTTTCTAATTGCTGCTGATTCAAAATATTTCCTGTAGCTAATCGTAAGAAACATTGTATCTCTCTCTCTCTCTCTCTCTCTCTCTCTCTATATATATATATATATATATGTATATATATATGTATATATATATACATATATATATACATATATATATATATATATAGAGAGAGAGAGAGAGAGAGAGAGAGAGAGATACAATGTTTCTTACGATTAGCTACAGGAAATATTTTGAATCAGCAGCAATTAGAAAGAAAAAAGATACAGCAACATAGCTATAGAATTTTGCATCTTAGTTGAACTCAATCATATGTTTTTTATTGTGATCCCTAAACTGAGATAATGTAGCTGCTTCGCTGTAGTAATAGCTATCACCAATGCAGAACATGTCCTATAAGAATGAAGTGGGCATGAATCTCTCACCATGTGGATGGTTCTTCCTCTGTGAAGTTTCTGGTGTCTCAGATGATGGTATGGAGGCCCAAAAGTCAACTACATGCTCTATTTCTCTTGAGCTCAATGTGCCATTAATGGCTAGTGCATCAGTAGCTACCAAATCTTGTGCTCTCTTTGGACATCCTGCAGAAAAATTTGATACTGCTGAGACACCCTTGCTTCCGAAGCTTCCGTTCCTCTTCAAGTTGATCCTGATTCCATGTTCATCATCCTTCATGCTGCTGCTTATCATAGAGTTAGTGCTGTGAGATTTCATGATGCTATGGACTGACCTTGATCTCGGAATGACTTGGTCATCCATGACTGGGAAGGTTTGTTGAGTTCTTGGTACGAGTGATTGCTCCTCCATTGGCAACCGGCTGTAATGTATCCGAGTGTCAAGACAAATTATGCTTCCTAGTTGCTATTACAGAATTATAACATGAACTGGACTTTTGTTCTTTAGATTGATCTCTCTTATTGGTCTTTCTAATTGCTCGGTTGATTCCTGCGCAACATTATTTCCATAAAAATTGAGCGAGAGGGAGCATGCATGACAAGAAGATATCTAGCGATTGATTACCTGAGAAGATGGAGCCTGTCAACGAAAATAGCCCACACTCATGTGAACAAAGAGGAGATGGTTTGGAATGTGGGATGGAGTAGGGTGGCATTTATAGAGTTTGCTTTGGGTTGGTGGATCTGCTTTAGACAAGTGAGCCGAACAGATGCCACACTGATTGGAAGAGTCGGAAGGAAAAATAATCAGCCACGTCACATGTATCATCTTTGCAAATTTATGAGCCCTCTGCATCACATTTCGGCAAAGTTGTATTTATTTACACCTTCCAATGTCTCCCACCATAGTAGAATCACTGATGCAGGCCAAGGATGATGATGTTGGAGATTCAGTAATATTCACCCAAGTTAGTTCCCATGAGGGTTTACGTGCAAGAATCAAACATTCAAAGGATATACATATAAGCAGTTTCCAAAAATGCAGCATTAATTTGTTTGGCACTCACTACTTTTTGGATTCTTTTATGTGTTTATCACTCATTTCTTATCGACAGCAGAGTCTAAATAATACTCGCAAAATGTAAACAAAGAATTAGATGTTACTCTTTTGTTCACCAGAAATTAATTACTGTAAGCTTCATGCAAAGCACACATCTGTGCTTCTAGTTCTGACATAGATTGTCCAATGTGTTATTTGTTTGCTGAGACGAAGCTAGCTATATGTTACTACTGCTGGCTTCCGGTTCTACTTGTGTGTGTGACAGAGATGGCACTGCCAAGTTATCTTCCATGGCAGCGTAAGTGGAACTGCAATGGCAAAGCGACAAACAGGTGAGCGTCCATGTCAAGTCCTCACGGCTTGCTTTACCGAGAACGAAATCGACACAGGAAGGTGGTTCTTCTTTTGTTTTCTGCAGCAATTATGATGCGTAGAGACTGCTTCATTGTCATGTCACTTCTGATGGTCGCTCTTCATGGACAAGAACGAGTAGGACATCACAACACTAGTGTCAATCACACAGTGACCTCCATGTGTTATTAACAGTGGCAACCGGATTGAAAGGCGTCCCCAAATCGCGCTCGAATGTTCGTCTCGGCCATTACGAAACATTTACTAGTAAATAGCTAGTATAAATTAAGAATCATACTTTCTGTTGTTTGATGGGTTAGATCTTGATCATCCACCTAAAATGAGGAGGATGAAGCTGATCAAATTCTTTCATTGATTTCTCCTCTGACGTTGAAGTTAAAAGTTGCTTGGTAAAGGGGCTTCCTGAGCTCTGGAGAAGAGAGAAAGAGAGATGGAGGAAAGCTTCGGTGGCGTTCACCATGGTGTTCTTGTGACTTGTGAGTATCTTGTCTGGAGATCACATCCGGACTAACAGTATATATATGTATATATATATGTATATATATATACATATATATATACATATATATATATATATATAGAGAGAGAGAGAGAGAGAGAGAGAGAGAGAGATACAATGTTTCTTACGATTAGCTACAGGAAATATTTTGAATCAGCAGCAATTAGAAAGAAAAAAGATACAGCAACATAGCTATAGAATTTTGCATCTTAGTTGAACTCAATCATATGTTTTTTATTGTGATCCCTAAACTGAGATAATGTAGCTGCTTCGCTGTAGTAATAGCTATCACCAATGCAGAACATGTCCTATAAGAATGAAGTGGGCATGAATCTCTCACCATGTGGATGGTTCTTCCTCTGTGAAGTTTCTGGTGTCTCAGATGATGGTATGGAGGCCCAAAAGTCAACTACATGCTCTATTTCTCTTGAGCTCAATGTGCCATTAATGGCTAGTGCATCAGTAGCTACCAAATCTTGTGCTCTCTTTGGACATCCTGCAGAAAAATTTGATACTGCTGAGACACCCTTGCTTCCGAAGCTTCCGTTCCTCTTCAAGTTGATCCTGATTCCATGTTCATCATCCTTCATGCTGCTGCTTATCATAGAGTTAGTGCTGTGAGATTTCATGATGCTATGGACTGACCTTGATCTCGGAATGACTTGGTCATCCATGACTGGGAAGGTTTGTTGAGTTCTTGGTACGAGTGATTGCTCCTCCATTGGCAACCGGCTGTAATGTATCCGAGTGTCAAGACAAATTATGCTTCCTAGTTGCTATTACAGAATTATAACATGAACTGGACTTTTGTTCTTTAGATTGATCTCTCTTATTGGTCTTTCTAATTGCTCGGTTGATTCCTGCGCAACATTATTTCCATAAAAATTGAGCGAGAGGGAGCATGCATGACAAGAAGATATCTAGCGATTGATTACCTGAGAAGATGGAGCTTGTCAACGAAAATAGCCCACACTCATGTGAACAAAGAGGAGATGGTTTGGAATGTGGGATGGAGTAGGGTGGCATTTATAGAGTTTGCTTTGGGTTGGTGGATCTGCTTTAGACAAGTGAGCCGAACAGATGCCACACTGATTGGAAGAGTCGGAAGGAAAAATAATCAGCCACGTCACATGTATCATCTTTGCAAATTTATGAGCCCTCTGCATCACATTTCGGCAAAGTTGTATTTATTTACACCTTCCAATGTCTCCCACCATAGTAGAATCACTGATGCAGGCCAAGGATGATGATGTTGGAGATTCAGTAATATTCACCCAAGTTAGTTCCCATGAGGGTTTACGTGCAAGAATCAAACATTCAAAGGATATACATATAAGCAGTTTCCAAAAATGCAGCATTAATTTGTTTGGCACTCACTACTTTTTGGATTCTTTTATGTGTTTATCACTCATTTCTTATCGACAGCAGAGTCTAAATAATATTCGCAAAATGTAAACAAAGAATTAGATGTTACTCTTTTGTTCACCATAAATTAATTACTGTAAGCTTCATGCAAAGCACACATCTGTGCTTCTAGTACTGACATAGATTGTCCAATGTGTTATTGTTTGCTGAGAAGAAGCTAGCTAGCTTCATGCAAAGCACACATCTGTGCTTCTAGTTCTGACATAGATTGTCCAATGTGTTATTTGTTTGCTGAGACGAAGCTAGCTATATGTTACTACTGCTGGCTTCCGGTTCTACTTGTGTGTGTGACAGAGATGGCACTGCCAAGTTATCTTCCATGGCAGCGTAAGTGGAACTGCAATGGCAAAGCGACAAACAGGTGAGCGTCCATGTCAAATCCTCACGGCTTGCTTTACCGAGAACGAAATCGACACAGGAAGGTGGTTCTTCTTTTGTTTTCTGCAGCAATTATGATGCGTAGAGACTGGCTTCATTGTCATGTCACTTCTGATGGTCGCTCTTCATGGACAAGAACGAGTAGGACATCACAACACTAGTGTCAATCACACAGTGACCTCCATGTGTTATTAACAGTGGCAACCGGATTGAAAGGCGTCCCCAAATCGCGCTCGAATGTTCGTCTCGGCCATTACGAAACATTTACTAGTAAATAGCTAGTATAAATTAAGAATCATACTTTCTGTTGTTTGATGGGTTAGATCTTGATCATCCACCTAAAATGAGGAGGATGAAGCTGATCAAATTCTTTCATTGATTTCTCCTCTGACGTTGAAGTTAAAAGTTGCTTGGTAAAGGGGCTTCCTGAGCTCTGGAGAAGAGAGAAAGAGAGATGGAGGAAAGCTTCGGTGGCGTTCACCATGGTGTTCTTGTGACTTGTGAGTATCTTGTCTGGAGATCACATCCGGACTAACAGATGTTTCGGTGTCAATGTCTTCTGCGCCGGTCTGTCATTATTATGAGGATGCTGATATATCCTTCCAAGTAGTGTGCCGAGAACGCCGATATCTTTTGGATTGATTTGTCGATACCGAGGTCTTTTGTTGCAGTGAACATAACTACGTGTCAACAGTTGACTGGTGTGGTATATCATTCGGTGAAATCCAATGTGGGACATAATGGCTCGGGTGAGATCTGATAAGACATGCGTTAGGTGGTATACAGCATGCTCAAGTGGTCAAACCCTCAGATGATGCGTAAATGCAGAAGCTCGTTGATCCTTCGACGAGTCGGCTGATCACCCTCAGAATCTGACCACAGCAAGCAGAAGCCATCACACAGGAGCGTACAAGCAAGGCATTAATAAATGCCAAGCTGTGCTGGCGGAGGCGATGCCCCGGTTTTTGGGGAACGAAGGCTGCCCACAAAGGAGTGAGCTACCTCCCGTCTTCTTCTTCTCACAACTCCCCTTCGACGTGACGTCTTCTGTGCTACACTGTTGCTTGAAAGAGCAAACCGCGGAACTCGAGAATCGCAAAGCAACACTGTTTGCTTGCTGCTACAGGGTGTAAATGGAGATTACTGTACCCTTTCCCAGAGAGTTGGAACGAGCATTGATGAAAGCCAAAAGCTAGTGGATGTATACATGGCGCGAGTACCCCCAAAGCTGAAACATTGGATAAGAAGGCCATTAGGAGGCAGCCTTGGTTGCACTGCTTTTTTCAAGTTTGATAAATCAAAGATGAAGATTTTGGATTGGTCAATACGTGGATCCCAAACTCAAGAACAAATAAATAAAAAGATGAAAGACTATGTTAAAAGGAACATCAGTTTGTAAGCCTTCGCGTTTGGAGTTACCCGAGTTGCACAGTGAGTCAACGTTATGTATTAAAACGTGCTATAAAATTATCAACTAACACTTGACAGATATTTAGAAAATATTATTAAATTATAAGAGAAATAATTTTTATAGCTGAGAAGAACATAAGATCTATTGGCCGAATCACTTTTCAAGTAATAAAAGCAGTTGCTTGGACGCTTCGCACACCCACATAACACACACAAAAAAAAAGGAATAGTCATTACAATTCACAATTGACATCTTGTTTCTTTCTAACACTTCTTTGCTTTATATCAAAAACAATCTCCGAAAGAAAAATCATGTCATATGCAGTCAAAATTATGATTTTATCGAATACTAATAAAACTCGATTATATATATATATATATATATATTGGATATGATGTAATTGTTATGTTAGCATCACATGTCATTATTTTAGTCATTAATGTCATATACTACTCAATAATAATCTTATCTCTATATGGATAAAATATTGATTGACATGTGAAACATGTAAAGGTTGTTTCCTAAATCTGTGAAAAGAAGAAAGAGTTATAAAAATGGTAGTTGGTCTTCGTTCATTGAAAGAAAATTGTTAGTAAATGTCGGTGGCCTCAATGAAGAGGAATTGGGAGTGAACGTAGGTCACGATGATCGAACCACTACAAATTCGGTGTGCATTTCCTTTCTGCTCTTCATTGCTATTGCTTTATGAGTTAATTACTTATTACACTTACTTTAAGTCAAGTATACTTTTGATATCGATTTTCATCGAATAAAATTTTCAAAGTAGTAATTTTACAAAAGCACTAATTCACCCCTCCTCTTTGTGTTGTTACGATCCTAACAATCGCCAGAGCAAAGACTGGTGGCGATTCGATAGGAGGTGACAGCGTCGTTGGACGAGATAGCCACGACATAGCTTTGGGTTCGATAGGAGACGAGCTAGTCGAGGAGTCCCTTGACTTAGCTATTGGGCTAGCCAACCTTGTTGACTCGATCTATGACGTCAAGCAGGATCCAGAAGTGAGGGATGGTTGAAAGTCGCAATCAAATGGGAGTAGGTTACTGTCGTGGAGGGAGGAGGGACTCCGGGGCGGAGACCGGTGGTGCTCGCTTGAGGTCATGTTGGCCGAGTTGGAGGGGCGACTCGATGGTGGGTGATGAGAGCTGACAAAGTCTCTAGCGGCTATCAAAAGTACATCAATGTGATTGCTAAGGGCAATGCTTGCTACATTGTGGACATCAACCTTGTCGTAGAATTTGAGATCGCCAGGCCAACCACTGACTACATGATGCTCCTCTACGTCCTTCTGATGGTGTTTGTTGGCGATCAAGACTTGATTGAGCATGTTGAGAAGCTAATGTGCGTTGCCAAAACGGAGTCATCAGGCAAAGGGAGTATATGCAAGCAAAATGATTCAGCTCCTACATGAGGATTGCCGATGGTGTGCTCATAGAGGAGGGTATCGTTTGGATTGTAAGAGAGGCAGCAGGGATGCAACGATCTCATGTTGGTGGTGGAAAGCTGTATAGGGTAGAAGTTGGATATAGGGAGATGCCGGTGAGTAGAAAAAAGTTGGTAACGGTACATAGGGGTTATTTGTAAAAATTACTTTTTTAACCTCATTTTAGAGTCATTTTCTGCACATGATCGCACGTGCAGTATTTCCATCAACAGAATTAATAGTGTGAGGAGAAACGTAATTAAATATTTTACTTTCGTAAGTATAATGATCCCAACGTGTAGAGACTAGAATGATAAACATAACTAACTATAATGGATAATCTATAATTAACCTAATCGATTTTTATTGAAATATAAAAAATTGGGACTCTTCGCTGACAAAACAAGGTTGATACGAGAAAAACCAAATATATTGGATATTTTTGAAAAAAGAAATATGAGATATTTTTTTTAAAATATGCTTTTAATTATGATTTTTTTTTTTTTTTGTAGAGAACTATTCTATGTTCCATTTGAGAACACTATAACTTTATTCAAAAGTTTTATGACTAGTTCAATCGAACCGATTTCAATTGGAATATGAAAACTAGAAAAAAGAGTGATCCGAGAAAAACCAAAAATATGATATAATTCTCAAACAGGACATCAAATAACATAGGTCTCACCGGGATTTGAACCCAGGTCGCCAGATTCAAAGTCTGGAGTGCTAACCACTACACCATGAAACCATTTACATTTGTTGATCTTAGAACAATAAATTCTTATAATTTATTTAACTGTATCGGCACTAACACCGTTAAGCTGATTCTCAAATGAACAGCTAGTCGAAGGGTGTGCTCTTCGTTGG
>LVTN01000634.1:34759-97539 GCA_001649415.1 Musa itinerans | reverse complement strand
GATCATCCTCTACAAACTTTTGAATCATGTTAGTGCATGAAATGCAAACTCTGGTGGTTGAAGAGAAAAGTATCATTTAGTCTCATTCAAACTGCTCTCCTCCGCAGTCTGTATCTTCCGTATGGATTACTCGGAGTTAGAGAAGCTAAAACTAAGTTTCATAAGCAACCTTCATACAAGGTGTGTGACCTTGCATCACTCCTGGTCTGTTAATGGGATACTTTAAACGGAGCTACAAAATTGGCCACCATTTTTTTGGGCTGTTTCTACAGCTCATGCTAAAGGTTGAAGATGGTATATTTGGCTTCACCGCTCCGGGAACACTGGTGGTTTCTCCAAGAAGAATGAGCTCTCTGTTGGTCGTGTTGAGAGGCTAGGATTTGCAGCAGTGAGTGTGCTCTTTACCTTTTGATTCTACTTTGATCAACACAACACTCAGCTGGATAGTATCGGTTGCTCCTCTCTTGAACAATAACATAATTGGTGTAAATACTGCTACATTGGGTATTAGATTTATTGGATCATTTGAGATTTTGGAAGAGATTGATTATAAACTTAAAAGAACATATCTTACCAACCGTCTGGGCTGGAGTTGATTATTTATTTGGTATGGTTATTTTGAGATAATATATTCATGATCTTGATTGTATAATTGAAGTTATACACACATTTTACTTGGAGAAAGATGTCACAAGGAACAATTCATTTATACTTTGGAGAGAAAGAAGGAAGGACTAAGATATCAAATCCCAAGTATATTAAGTCGTAATCGAGATGTGATGAATGTAAACTCCTCAATTATTTTCTAACATAGGTTCATCAAGCTTAGAGGACTAAACTTTTTATTTGAGGGAAAGGATGTAAAACCACAGACAGATAGATAGATAGATTATAATTACAACCATTAGAGAAGACTAGAGGATAAACAATCACTGGGGTTTCTTTAATACATGGTGAGTTGAATTGCACTTTTGTAAGCCGTGGATGAATGACGTGATTCTAAGGAGAGAAATCTGAAGGATGAGATGATGATCATATCGAGCACTAGGTAGGGATTACGAAGTTTCTTCCACGGTTGAAGTGTTTTGGGTCATAGAAAGCATGAATCTTTATTGCATAGTCGAATATTTAATGCCTTTGATCAATACATGAGTGAATACAAAAGAAAAAAAGAAAATCAAAACGAGAAAGGGGAATATGAAACATGGCTTGACATGGGTCACTGGAAGTTGTCATGATCTGTTTGTTGTGCACTGTAGGGAGGTGAAAAGAAAGGGAAGAAAGAGGAAAAGAGAAGAAAAAAAAAGGAAAAAGATTTCACCACAGTAAGCCATCAACCCTATTGCAGCTAGGCGTCGACTTGATGTGGCGTGTGGGAAGGACTGTGAGGATAGGAAGAGAAGTCGAAACAAAAAACAAGAGAAACGAAGAAAAGAGATCATCCCTATCATTAGAACATAGTAATAACAACAAGGATATAAGCTAAAACTTATTAGTATGCAAACTAAAAGAATTATATGTCTCGTAGCACATACCGAAAACATTACAATATTGAGTTCCACTTATATTAGATATCGAGTACACTCTATCTTTAATAAAATTGAAAAGTGATTGCTGGAGGAGGCAAATTCTTTTACTATGAATTTGTATAAGATAAGGACTTTGGATGAAATCAATGAAAATATGATAAACTAATAAAACAGTAAAAAGAGTGTCCAAGTCTATCAATGTTTCTTTTCACATGAGAACCCTAAACTATTTTATATATATATATATATGAAAGGAACAAGGAGGAATATTAGAGTAAGATAAAATATATACTTATATTGGAAATATCAACTTTATCTTCTTAGTTCAAAGTTTTAAGAACACAAAAACCAAAGCTTTGGGAGCAAAGCAAGAGGGAGGAAGGAGAAGATGGAGAAGGAGAAGGAGAAAGAAAAACAAATGCATTCTTACTCGAGCTCTATAGGAAGCATAGAGGATACATTTCAAACTCCCTATATAATAATATTATTTTATTCATCAACATAATAGCTGTAAAATCTTTGTTAAAACATCCAACATAAATGATAAATCTCATGTTCAAATTCATGTGTAAGTATCATATATGTTATTTAAAATAATATTATATATATATAAAATAGCTATAAGACTCATCTTGAACAGACTAAATGTATGAATAAGAATGAAATAAATATTCTTAAACCAGTCTTACATGATCTATCTTGAACTGATTATGAAAGAACCACCAGGTGAAAAACAGTGCATACATATAAGGGGTAAAACTGTAAAGTAAGAAAAACAAAAGCAATGCTTAAAAAAAAAAGTTTATTATTTAGAGTCCTCTTCTTACTATTCACAATCTCTTTATTATTTATAATCTATTTAAAAAATAAAAAAAATATTTTATTATTCATAACCCTTTTAATTCTATTTTTATTTTTATTTTTTTCTTACATGTCCTATTGGATAGTTTATAAAGACGTAAAACATGTCATCTTATGAGTTAATATAATTTGACTTAAAAAATAATAGATTTTATATTATTATAAAATAAATATAATCTTAAATCATTATAATAAATATCAAGAACTATTTTTTATATTCTTCTTTTTTAACTTCAAATCATTCCATTTCATTATCTATTTTATATCGCAAAGATTAAGAGGAGGAGGAGAATGAAAAGAAGAAAAATAAAAAATAAAAGAAAATAGTAGTTAAATAGTAAAAAAAAATTTGTTAGAATTAAGCATATATATATATATATAAAGAAATAAAATTATAAATTTTAAAATTATAAATAACAATAAGGGGGTTGCAAATAATAATCTTTTAAAAAAAACTGGATCTCTATGCAAAACACACAAAAAAAAAAAGTGAAAACAAAAGTTTTCTGGGAAATTTGTCCTTTTTATAAGTATGAATATTTAGAAAGACTCCGAGGCTGGTTATCGATCCAGACATATTTTATTTGATGGCATCAATCCTTTCGTTCTATAAATTGGCCGCATCTACCACTGCCACTTTGCGGCATCGGCGGTGATCGTTTGGGGAGGACTCGGGAAAGGTAGTCTTCCCTCCCCTAAATCCTCGAGTAAACCCTACACTGTAATTCCTCTTTTTTCTGCTCCAATTTTCCTTTATTTTCGGCAACATTGCATTAAAAAAAGATTTCTGTAAATTTTTACGAAGATTTGAGATATAAAAGATGGTAGCTTCAACAGAAGAAGCAGCCGCGGCCGCGGCCGCGGCTGGCACACTTCCGCCGCCGCCGCCTATTGGGAATGGCAACTGCGCCGGAGTTGCAGCGGAGTCCGAAAACCCCCAAAGCGATGTCGAACGGTGGAAGCATCGTGTCGATGAATACAATTCTAAGGTCGATGAGGTATCGTGGTAATACAATTCAGTTAGATCCTTTTCTATGGCTTATTGTTCCGTATCCTTTTGTCGCTTTTGTTAATATTGTTGTTGGATTGCAGCTGGAGCAAAGGGTGACTGAGGTTCTGGAGCACTATGCGACTAGAAAGCAACCAAAAACCTCTAAAGGGAGCTCCGGTGGCAAGGTTAAGGAGATGGATAAATTTAGTGCTATTAATAACAGTGGAAGCAACCATAGTGGTGGCAAGGTGGTTGAAGGGTGTCCAAAGGAAGTTATTTGCTCAAAGAGAATGCAGGAGCTCATGCGGCAGTTTGGCACCATATTGAAGCAGGCAAGCACTGACTTTGCAGTTCTTATGCCTTAAGTTGATTTTTTAGGTTTAGATGTATGTATATACATGAACTTAGATGTCTGAACAAATAAAAAAACAGTGAGATCCCTTTTTTAAAACTTGGTGCATTTCACGTAGAAGGTTGTTTTGTGGCTCCCTTTAGGTCCAAGTTTATTGCATAAACTTTAAAAATTATGGGCATTAGATAAGACGTAAGCAAATATACAATGGCCCACACAAAAGTTATGGGTCTTAGGATCAAATGTTTATTTCTTGCTTTATGCTTCACTAAACTGCTTGCACATCATGCTTTTCCTTGTTGTATCTGTTATTACTTTAGTGTAAACACACCTCGGCTGGAAGCAATTATGTACTCTATCATTCTCACTGCAACTTCTTCTAATTGTTCTCATTAAGTAGTCCCATATTCTTTTTGTAGATGTCACAGCACAAGTGGGCTTGGCCATTCATGGAGCCAGTTGATGTTAAGGGTCTTGGTCTAGATGACTATCATGAGGTGCGATCCTTGTTTATCCTCCACTATATATGCTTGCTTTCAATTATTTGTACATACTCTTTGACTTTCTATCATAAACGAGTGACTTGATGTTTCTGGAATGAATTCTACATATGAAACTGACCATCTTAATTCAATAGTTCGTCTATATATTGAAATTCAAGTTCGAAATGTACTGAAGCATATCTCATTCTTCTTCTCGATTACATATTCTCTTTTTTATTGTGGAATAAATCTTAACAACATTGCTTGGTAGCCTTGAAAACAACCATTGGTTTCCTTATGGAAGTTTTAGATTTTTTTTTTCTCCTTTTGGCTGAGACATGAAGTATCTTTATGATTCTTGTATATCTCATGTCCTTAGTCCATTGTGAATAAATTTCTAGTACACCATATTAAGAACAAGTAAAATCTTCTTTGTCATTCTGTTTTGATCACTATAATAGCATGTATAATCGAGTGCTATTTAAATTTGGGTAAACCTGTAGCTAGTTACTTCAATCGTCATCTAAGGAATAAATCAGATTCATCAGATTTTCTTGTCAAAGGACTTGCTTTCCTTCGGAAACTTCATTTAGCTTTATTTGATCTTATTTTGACAAACAACATTTGGACTTCTCTGCAACCTAGGTTATTAAAAGGCCCATGGACTTTTCTACAATCAAGAACCAAATAGAAGCAAAGGATGGCGGTGGATATAAGAATGTCCGTGAAATATATGCTGATGTGAGATTGGTTTTCGCTAATGCAATGACATACAATGATGACAGAACTGATATTCATGTTATGGCTAAAACATTGCTGGAAAAATTTGAAGAGAAGTGGCTGCAACTACTTCCTAAAATTGTTGAAGAGGTAAACAATAATTTTCTAATTTCTGTTGCACTTTTTATCACTTCTTGCTAGCAGTTCCTCTTTTGTATTTCTGCATGGATATGACATAGCTTTTGTCGTGTCAAGTTGACCACTTATCTCTCTTCCATATAAAAATTGTTTGTTTTTATTTTTATTCTTTTTATTCTTTGGTTTTCACTTGACAGGAAGCAAGACAAAAGGAGGATGAGGCTTGGGATCTTGCAAATATGCAAATTTTTCAAGAGGCTTCTTATGAGAAAATGGCTAAAGATACCAGCAGCGAGGTACTCTTGAATCCACCTGTAGGCAGAATGGTTTCCTTGAGCAATGGCCATTATTTTGGAAGATGGAAATGATTTAAAGGGTAGTGTTGTTGGTGATGACAGTGTAGAATGCTTAATTGCTAGACCTGGATGGATTTGATTTTCTTTTTCCTGCACAAATTTTTTTTGGGAGTTTACTGGATCATAGCCACAATTGGACATTGTGGTCAGCATTTCCAGGAGCATACCTGTCAATATGAACAAAATCTTGTCTTTGAGAAATCCCTCAGTGTCTGACAATTTCTTTGTGATTAACTTTCAGCTTGATGAACTCAATTTGCATTTGGAAAAGCTAAGGGAGTTGGTAATACAGAAGTGCAGGTAACTATTTATTTATTCACCATGATTGTAGAATATATAGATATGAAAATTCTGCTAAATTATTTGAAACTCGGTTAATTTAATTTTCTAATATTTTATGGAAGTGAGCAGTGTGACAGAAAAAGGTTGTGAACTAAAAGTTAATGAGAAGAAAAATTAATTTGCCCATTTCTTTATTTAGCATTAAATTGAGAACTGCCTTTGTAAATAATTAGCAAGATGGCAGACCTCGCAAATGCATTCCACACTTGCAGTATAATTAGTCATGCTATGTAATGTAAGCTTAGACAGTTTGTATAGGGTGTGCAGTCGTCATGGTAGCCCCGCTTTTCTTGGTTGGTAGCATTTTTAGTTGTGTTCCTGTTTTGTGAGACACACAAGTGTTATAGGCTGAGTGGCGTAGCCATTTTCGTGTGAAACAACCCCATTTTCATGTGCCATTGTTTGAATTTTGGCTGATGACCTTGTGGCAAAAACGTTAGTGATCTTAGCACCCTAGAACCCCTAGGTGGCATCGGACTAGATGCGGCCTTAGTTATATATCTGATGGGTGGTGCAACGCCTTTAGTGTGCCTATTTTCTATTTGACAAAAGTGCTAGGTGAACATTGGGCCTGCACTGCTTTTGGAAGCCCTTTATAGGCGATTGTCAACCCGCTCTTGAGAGTTTTTTATACCTAATAAAATCTAGTTGCTTTGTATTATTTGTGATCTTGGTTTTCTTACCTTTTTTGTGTGTGATAGTGGCATATTACCCATGTGTTTGTCTTTCTAATCTTTTTTTCTTTGTACAAGTCCTTAGTGGATTCCATGAGGTTAAGGTATAGACTGATTTTTGTGAGCGGGTGTTGCTTGGGTGTTGCATGCCTTAGACAATCCCATCTAAGAACGTGATAGCAGAACATAATAGCAGGGTGAGGTGTCAATTACTACTAATTTCTATCTCATATTAGTAATTTCCATTGTCCAAGATCAATAGAACATTTTTAAATCATTTAGTTGCTATTGTATTATGTATTATCAATTCTTATTTCTTGCTAATTTCATGAACTAATTGTTGGGATTTGCTTGAGATGGTGGACCTTGGTTCAGTGGTAACTTTGCCACTTTAGGACTTGAGAAACTAGGATTCAAGTCTCAAAAAATAGTCTCTTTGAATATGGACGTAAGGATGCGTGCTTTGACCATTCCTAAATCCCATATTGACGGGAGCCTCATGCATTGGGTTTGACTGTTTTAACTGTTGAGATTTACCTGTTTCCACAAAGAAGATATGAGAGTTCAGGTGGATCTCTTACTCCCTATCTTTACAACTTATCCAAAAAGATTTTCAATTGATTTTGTTAGAACAACTCAAATATGTATTGCAGTTGTATTGTAGATGGCATCTCAACATCGAGTGGTACAGCAGAAATTCGATCGGTACCACTCATTAATGGTCCAATTTCGACCAGTACAATGTGCTAACGTTTAAATTTGACCATTGGCCTACCTTAGGGGTTATTTAACTTCCTCTTGGCTCCCCCTCTCACTCACTCTCATCGTCTTTCTTACCCTCTTTCTTAATCTCAATCTCACTTCTCATCCTCTTTCTCACTCTTTTGATTTCAAATTGTGATTGGTGGAGGTTGATTTGGATAAAACAGGCTTGGAATCTTGAGGTCGTGTGGAAGTTGTCTTTGACCAAAGGTATTCATCTAATGTCTGTATTTTTTCATAATTTTTATGTAATTAGCCTAAAATTATTGGTGATTACTGATTAGAGATTAGTGACTAAGCCTACTTAGAGGTATTTTAGCATAAAATAGGATCATCAAAAATATAATAATTTCTATTTTTTATCCTTATAGCTTAGAATTTCTATTGATTTTTAGCTCAGATATACCTTATTCTTATTTAATTTGAATTTATATACCAATATAATAGAAGAAAAGACCTTGAAATATATTTTTTTCAAGTTCGACTGATTTTTCAGGCATTTTCTTGAAATTTGGATACCTAACCCTATGCCATGTTTTGATACGTTGGTACGGACGTGTATGTACCAATCCAGCCATGGACCGGTATACATGGTCGAAACGAGATGCCAATCTTTGGTGTAATATTCAATTATTGTTCCTTAATGTGGGATTAACTAAGGATTTTCTATTAATAATGCTCATCAACTTTTCCAGGTAAGCTCTTTCTTGCTTTGCCTTTAAGAGACCTCAGCATTCTTACCCGGTATCTAGCTGGGGCCTATTTCTCAGACAGGACAACCAAAAATGTCCAATGTTTAGAGTCTTGGATACCAACAAATGCCCTATGTAGAAATGAAATTATTTATAGCACATCGAAGAATCCTGAAATGCTATTCCATTATCTAACCTCAAGCATGCAATTACATGCAAGTAAGCTGCCTAAGTTACTCCATAAAATAGAAAACAAAATAGTTCACAAAACAATTTTGTGTTTATCGTTTTGTATGAACACAAGGCAATGAATTAGGTTGATACAATCTAGTAAAGCTAAAATATCATAAACTTGAATCCTTCTCAGTGAGTTTTTAACTTATAGGTCTACTTGAGCTAATTAGTATTACTATTAGTTTAAATAGAGTCAATATGAGTTTGATTATCTTTCAGACTTTAGGATCTTTGTTTAAATAGATAATATGTTAAATTCAGTTCTCAAAGACAAGGATCTTTGTTTATGACTTCAAAAGTGGTATTTTAATGCTCAGATATGTTGACTGTTGCACTTGAAAGCCTTTTGTATAAAACATATTGTAGTATTGAAAGCTGCTAATATTATGTAAAATACAGTGTTAATCGAGCTGCCTTCACTCTCTTTATGGGGAAAGGCTTGACTACGATTCTAACAAGGAAATTTTACCAGAATGTTCCACATAATGTGGAGTATGGGGATAATGAGATCCTAAAAGTAACTATTATCAGTATTCTCCTGAAAATATAGTATAAAGAAAAGAAAATCTTTTCTTTTCATTTGTCGTGAAATATATTGTTAATTAGTTGATTACTTGCCTCAACTTTCTTTCAGGACATGATATCCTAATTTTAGTTGTACTCCAAAGTATTTAGCATAATATATTTTTTAATTAACGATGACCTTTGTTGACTGGCATCAGTTAGGTTTATACATGACTAACTACCTACTTTTTTAGGAAAATGTCGACAAAGGAGAAAAGAGAACTTAGTGTTGGCCTGAGCTCTTTACCTCCTGAAGATCTTAACAAGGCTCTAGAAATTATTGCTCAAAACAATCCTTTCTTTCGAGCTACAGGAGAAGTGGTGGATCTTGATATGGATGCACAGGTTGTTTCTTGTGCATGTTTTGAACTCTTCTTAAGATAATCAAATTGTCATGGCAGATAAAGATTTTTCTGTAATCCTTTATTGTACTGTCAATTGGAATATTATAGCTGTATCCAATATCTAGTTGGTTAATCAATGGTTATCTTGTGCTCTTTGTTTAAAGAGAAACCAGAGATGGCGAATATCCAGTTGAACAACAGATCACTTGCTGGAAAGGAGCAAGGTGTCATCTAATGGGGCTTTTAGATTTGGCATTTAATGTTGCTATCATGTTGAACATTTTCCTATTTTGCCGCTATCCTTTGGTTTTAGATAAAATTGCATTCGTCTGTTTCATAATTGTGCTTACTTTGATGGTTCACCAAACTCTTTCATTCTAGTCCTTAATCTGGAAGTGAGCATCAGCAACATACTATTATATAAACTAAAAACTTTCTAGAAACTGAAACTTTTCTTGTACAGCAGTCCTACTGATAAAAAAATGTGCAATCTTTTGCACTCTTTTTGGTTTTTTGTCGGTGCAGAGTGAAAGCACATTATGGAAACTCAAATTGTTTGTCAAGGGGGCATTGGAGCTTCAGGCAAAGAACTCTGCAAGTAAGGCAGATGACACCATAAAGCGGAAGAGGGAGATATATGCTGCTGTGGCAAAGACTGCAAGGAAGAGAAATAAGAAGATCCACTCATTGTGATGTTTCATGAGTTCATATAAGTTAATTTGACTGCTACCTCGGTGATACATCAACTGCTGAAGTGCAACTTAGATGAAATTTTAATTAGCCTATAATTGCTGCCTTCAGCTGCAGCCTGGAAAGCTAGATGGCTTACTACGAGCACAACTTTGTTTACCTTTGCAAAACTGTCGGTCAAAGTAAGCAGAAGAATTGAATTATATGTAAACCGTAAGATGATTTTTTTTTTAATTTGCGGACAGAGTAGGATGAACTATTTGGTGGAAAGGTTCCTGAAAACATCATGTGCTACTTTCTGGGATGTTTTAACTCCTACTTCACAGAACAAATTCGCTAGTCTTTGATTCCATACCATCAATGATAGCACGCGAGCATATCTTCGATGTCCATGCATAACTGGGTTTGGCAGATGAATTGATGTTAATTTTCATGTAATTAAATTGTATTAAACAACACGTTTTCTTGATTGGGGACGACGCAGGTTGCATCACAATCTAATCACATGTGAAGGCTTCACCCATAAAACACATCAATGTAAGGTTCATCTGCGATGGTCGTGTACTAATCACACTTATCGAATATTAATGATTTAAAATCTCATTTTTATATCTACAAGCATTAGTCCATTCGATTACTTTATATATCAAGAAACATTAGTTGAGATCCACTAATCAAAAAATAATAATAATAATAATAACAACGTCAGCTAGCCTATTCGCTGCATAAAATACAGATATTGGTGTGTGCATTAATACAGATCAACGTTAAAGAACAAAGGACTAAACAGATTTGGAATTAGTTCGGTGTCCTATTATAAACGGTCATTTTAGCTGTTCACTCAGTAGATCGAGTGCACGATGTGTTTTGCATTGAAGATTAATAATCCATGCATTACCTCATGATCAACCTCTCATGTCCTACGAACCCCTGCACAAGCAATTCCGGAACTTTTGATGGACCGCACACCTCTTCATATCATCTTCCTGTGACAAGGAAGACTTTGAATCGCGGGACGAACCCCTCTCAGAGCCCAGATCTTGAGCGCCAAGGGATCAAACGAGTCTCCGCTGGAACGACAAAGCCGTATCATCATCAGCAGCTCAGCTCATTACAACCAAGAAGAACTCAAACCTTGTGCTGCATTACCCAAAGTGTTTGTCCTTGTAGTATACAAGGTTGAACAAGCAGGTGCCGTCGACGTCGAGGATCCACGCATCCATGCCGTCGTCGGTCGTGACGATCCCATCAAGGTAGATAAAGATATGGTCGATGACCGTGTCAAGATACCTGCTGTATTGGCCTCGGAGCATGTAGTCCTCCACGCACCCAATGCATCGACCTGGAACGGTGCGCCAGGCCCGGGCATTGTTGGCTTCCACGGCCAGCCTCCAGTTCAGGCAATACCCCATGTCGAAGGCCATGCTCGATCAGAGGCAGGAGGAGGACTTCGCGGCGGTGGCTCTCAGGAACAGGGTCGCAAAGCATCGCAAGTAGTACTTCCCCATATAGCCACCATTGATGTGATGATCACAGTGATGGAATTCTGCACAAGGCGACACTGCAAACGATGCTTGATTTGTGTGGAAGATTGGAGTTATGTAAAAAGTTACAAGAGACGATGCTTCTTGATTCTTATCCCTTCGTTTTGCTTGATTTGAAAAAGACAGAGGATGGATGCATTATCATCACATGTTTCTTAGCGTCCGGATATTAGAAAGATAAGCAAAAGTAAATGGAACAGTGAGTCAATTTTATTATGTTCAGGAAACAAGCAGTAAATGATCAGCTATCGAAGATCACCGTAAGAATGCAAACAAACACGCCTTTCACCTCATACGACAAGACGACGAGACGACGATAAAAGTTTAGCTTGGTGTGTGGAAAGGGACCTTGAAACAAACCATGTCGAGGCCGCTGACGAGGTGTAGCTTCAAATCTGGAGTTGGCCTGGACCTGAATTTGATTCGTTATTTTTCAAAGAGAGATGGGCAAATTGAGAATCAACATCTCTGCTTCTGCTACGTCTGTGAGGTTGCTGCTGCTGTTGTTGTTGTTGATGATGATGATGATACAAGGCTCGAAGACGAGAAGCTTCTTGCTCCAATACATCATGCTGAACTGTGCCATTCAAAAACAAAACTATGTGATACTTCTGCAACTAGTGCGTGCATTCAGGGGTCAGAGCAATAGGTAACCAGCAGCTTCCAAGTCAGAATTACAACATATAACCAATAAAGTCCCAACTCTAAGATCAAAAGCATACGGTCGTCCAACCAACTAGAAGAGCATTATATCCTAAATTCCTAATCTTAATCTCGAGACTTACAGCATTTAACGAGATGCTCATGTACAAGACAGTCCAATCGTTGCTTCAGGGTTTTGTTTTCTAAGCTCAATATAAAGTTGTGCTGATCCAAAAATTGCCGCTGAGCCGAAAGCTCTACTCCTTGTGCCTGCAAATGTATAAGCGAAAAGGATCCGCGATGCTATAAATATAAAAGGCTGGCGCTTAAAAGGCTTACCTGGAACGCTTGAACATCTCTCTCCAGCTCTGCAATGTATTGGAGCTTGCGTACTCGGGATCTTTGAGCAAATTGCCTATGATTGGGATCAACTTTCTGAGATCCCCACGAAGGAGCTGCAGTTAAGGTGCAGTGCTTGTTGCTCTCATGGGCTATACCATCTGCGTTCCATGAGAAACTAGACGTCTCCAAGTGTGCAAAAGAATCACTAGATGAGTGCCTCTCGTCACAGCTGTCTCGGGTTCATTAAGGAGGTCATCGAGCCATGAAGGCTGTTCCTCGAGAAGAAAGCTCTCGGACGCAGCACGGTGATGCATCGTCAACCCCTCACTAGCTTTCGAATAGCCACTTGAATCGATAAAATTACTGTTGCTGTTATCTGCACATGATGTGGATGGAGTTGGAATGAGACGCTTCGAAGGAAGAAGAGAATGGCCCGGGCAGGACTGCAAGCCTCCAGAGCGGGGGGCGCCTTCGACATCGACCTAGCGGAATCCAGATCTGTTACCATCACAAATATGCGTACATCGTCAAAGATTGAGAAGAGCATGGATTTCTTTGAACCGGAACAAACTCAAGCAAATGATCACATTCTTTTCTACGGAATTCCAATTCGTCTTTTAAACCGATGATCAAACAACATTTAGTAATCTGATGGAATCAATCGATTAACCCAACTCGATGCATTGTCGCAAGACCGAATGCTCCTCCCCCCCACCCGCCGAAAAAGAGAAAGCATATCTTTATCAAGAAAGAGATTGCTGTTGCATAATTGGCGTGGAATTGCTATAAAAGGTCGAAACTTCAAACAAAATCTAACAAGAAAAGAGCTTTCTTTTGGAGAATACATCACCAAAAACATCGAGGAATGGATTGCAAACCAATGGTTGAGAAGAACTTTCTGAACCACTTCTAGGAGGCCGATAGCAATCTCCATGTAGTGATAATGTATCCCAAAGCACATGAACTTTCTAAAATACTTGTAGGAGGGCGATAATAATACCATGAAGGCGTAGAAGACAAAGTTGTTTGAGGCTAGCAATGCCCAACCTCCATGTCTTGTGCTACTACCTAGGGCTGAAGCCATGGCTTTGCTTCCAAGACCAATTATAATAGGATAATATTATATAATCTAATAGTTCATGGATTATCAATACGAAGTAAATGTATTTTCTCTTCAAAAAGTATAAAAGTTGATAAAATACTCACCAAAGAAAATATTGTTAAGATCGATAAATATTTTGAGATTTTTGAAACTAGTGTTCCAAGAGGACAAGGAATCATAGCACGAGAATGAATCCTCGTAAAAGAAAAAACTCTGAAAATTAAAGTTTAATATTTCTTGTTTAATTTTTATATAAATATATATTAAATTTCACATATCTTTATCAAAATATGACATGGCACTTTTATCTCTAGAAAGAAATATGACTTATATACTTAAAAAGATAATATGATGAATGAAACCCTTTTTAATTAAATTTATGTGATCTTTTAAATTCTTAAGCTAATGTAACATGATAAATGTGCTTTGACGAGCATAAATTATTCCTATACCATGACCATGCAAGTCTGATGACATATGATATAGAGACATCAATAGTTATGATGGATCTCACCAAATAGATGACCCACCCTACACCTTCATTTATTAACCATATCATAATACTTCAACAAAGCATTAAGATATTACCATCTGAGCTCGACGATCCAATACACAGAAGAGAGAGAGAGAGAGAGAGAGAGAGAGAGAGAGAGAGAGAGAGAGAGAGCTAGCTTGATCCAATACATAAGGAAGGAAAGTTGGGTGGCATTGCCCCTTTATGAAATAGCTAGGAGATGTGAATGAAAAGGAAAATAGACAAGTTGTGGATTCCACCACAACCAAAATGGACTCACAGTGGGTTTGGCTGAAGCCATTTCCCTGACCCTCATTCCGGCTGCCAACCGATCAATCTTTTTGAGGTGTTAGCAAATCAACTTGTTGGTGGACAAAGTCATGAAATTTCTTGGTCAACATACTGCAGCTAATAGAATATCTCACATTTTTCTCATGAAGCATTCATTGTGCATAACTTCTCATTGTCTTTGCTAGAAAGTAGCAACTATAAACCTCGAATTGTGTTACTACCAGAAACAAGCAGAAAATATAACTTTTAAACTTTGCAGACAACTTTCACGAGAGCCACGCTGAGTGAATGAATTAAAGTTCGTCATAGTCTCCTTTCACCAACATGACAACTAAGAATGAGTTGACTTGTGGATAGATGGAGCAGCCTCCGATCTGCTTCCTCTTTTAAGCCTTAGCTGTCTCCATTTAATAATCAACTATCACCCTTAGGAGTGCACACCTTTTCACAATAGATTGCTGGCACTTTTTCTTCTTCTTCTTCCTCCTCCTCCTCCACAAACATCAGCAGAATCAATATGTTGGAGGTGTGGACTAATTTTGTCAACTCTCACCCTTTTCCTTTTCTATTCTGAAAAATCATGTTCAACTGGTAAACCCAGCATCTACACCAAAAGATTTTGCCACTTTATTCACCTGGTGCTGTTCTATAGAATTTTGTGAATAACACTCCAGGGAATGTGTACTTTGTTATCGAAGCAGTGATCAGTAAACAACAAGAAGCTATGATTCACCAATTATTTAGCTTAAATTTCTTTTCGTTATTAAGTTGAATGGATCAATAAGTAACAAAAATTATGTGCAATTTGAGACCCAGAGCATGTTACTCACAAGGCCATAAAATTTCTCTTTGAAATCAAAAAAGGATGAACCTTGAATTTATAACCTTTCTATTTTTTTCCATTTTTTTTTAAAAAAATTGAGAATGAATAGTATATAATGTAAGATTGACTTAAAAAAAAATATTTGGAGAAGACTGCATATTTTGATTTTTTTTGTCTTTTCTAATTCTACTTCAACGGGGAATCTCGTGCATTTGGTTTATATTTTTAAAATTCTACGTATCAAATTAGTAATTTACAACTTCTTTTTAACGATCTCAATAAAAAATTAAAAAAAAGTAAAACCAAATCTTGCCTCTCGGTATCAAGTCAACGCGGCAGGCGAACACCCAATGAGTGCCAGAATCCTGTCCCGTTATTTGACCATTCCGAACCGGAATTTCTACAGGATCCGATATAATGGACCGCTACCTAACAATCCAGCAGCTATCCGAACACTTTTCATCCCATTCCTGGTTACCCGTTTCCGTACCAGCATTGTTGTTTGACAAATTATCCGGATCTGTGTGGGTCCCAATTTTTATCAGATAATGGGTACGTTTTCATGTCGTAGAAGTTATGCTGTTAATTTATTATGTGTTAAAGGAAGTTCCTTTTCAATAGGTTAAGACCCTTTTAAATGCTCGCCTTCGAAGCCAAGAGTCTTGTCAACCTTTCGAGCTCTTTCTTCGAAGTGGGGATTCGCTCCTCTCTCCCTCTCTCTCATCCCTCTTGCGTTCTACCCTTTCGAAGGGGAGGGGTGCTTCTTTAGTCGTCGAATCGAAGGCGGATTTGCACTTCTTCCGATCGTTCTCCGCAGCTGATGGGTTCCAGGTAAGCAGTTGTTCCGACCTCTCGCTGAGAAAGAAAGTCGAGTTTTTGTTCCGGATTCTGTAAGAGCCCGATGACAGGGGATTTGCTTTTTCTTTTCATTTTCATTGTTGTTTTATTTTGGGTTGATTTTAATGGTTTAAAATTAACCATGATGGGGTTTCATCCATAAAGGAAAGTTTTTACTTCTTTATTTGTTGGGGATGGCAAGCGGCGTGCAAGGTTTGCTTCTTGTTATCAGCTATGCATGCGCATTGCTGAACCACCAAACGGTGAAAAGATTTTTCTTTTGGATATTTTTGGTGTTTAAGAGGTTTTGATGTGCGTCTGATCTTTGTCTGGCTTATTTCCGAAATGTAGTAATTGCATTCTTTCAGTTCTTCCAGAAATTGTAATTGGCTGAAGAATTAATTTTTTATTTAATCAAAATATAGCATGTATGACAACCTCGACTAGCATCAGCTTCTCTTTCCTTTTCTTTAACCAGTGCAGTATTCTTGATTTTGATCATTGTAAGTGGTAACATGTGTCGTGCTTTTAATCTTGGACTTGGTTGGCGTTGTTTTATAGCATGGAAAGTTTTGTTTTGTAATTACTCATAATGAGACATTTTTCATTCTTTAACCAGTCTAATTTGTTGATCTAGTTCACTGAATCTGGATTTCACTTTAGTGGGCTGTCTAACATATAGAGGATAATGCTATCACTGAATCTTTAAGTCAGAGAGTCTTGAAGAACTGTTTATGTTTTGGCAATTTTCTCGCTCATTTGGCGCAACTTGTCATGCTGATGAGACATCTCTTTTAATAATCATCTGGATCATATAAAACCATTAATTCATGCCTAGTTTCTGGTCAATGAGCTTAAGTTTATGAATTCATTCATGCCTTGTTTCACATGGTTTTATGAACGAGCTATGGTTTTATATAATCATCTGGATCATATAAAACCATTAATTCATGCCTAGTTTCTGGTCAACGAGCTTAAGTTTATGAATTATTTGGTGGGAAGCTACAGGACACATCTTAGGCTGAATGGAATGAATTTTAGTGCTATGACAAATCCTCTTGGGCTATTTTCACGTGCTCTTAATTTTCTCTGTGATATTAAGTTGTAGAACTTAATTATATTGCATCCAGTCCTCAGAAGTGTACAAATCATTTACACCTCAGATCAAATTCAAATGATTCTTTCTCCTCTGGGAGTGTACTGATTTCTTACTATGATATGAAACCTGTGATTAGTTTTAGAGTGAAATGTTTGATTGTAGAACAGAACACAATCCCAAGAGTACTCCATGAAAGATATTTAGATAACTTTATGATGAGCTATCAACTGAATGTCAATTTTGTCATAGTTATTACCAAATAAACGGTCAAGGAAATGTTTAGACAATGGAGGAACATTCCATAACACCGACAGTGCAGATAGGTATTACTATCTCTTTAGTTACAACTGAGGTTTATGTCAGTGTGGTAACTCTTAAAATTTCTTGAATGGGAGGAATTTTGTTGAAGTGGAAAATAGCAAGTTTTACTTCAAAGGGAGGATTTCTCATCATTGAAAACAGGAAGACAAGACAGCCCTTGTAGGCATATGTACTAACATTAATGCAGTAATATTGTCCACCCATTTGTATATGACTATAGATATACATATGTGATCTGACTGGCTGCTAGATTACTTCTCTGTCGTTCTTCACTTCTTGAACTAATTCAAAGCACATTTTATAATAGTTAAACCAAGTTTTCTTCATACATGGAAAGCACATGCCCTATAATAGTTAAACCAAGTAAAATATTCACATCATTGAGATGGGGTACAAGTTTAATAGAAGTTAGTTCAACTAGAATATTTATTATTTGCAACCAGCTTGAATTGGCTAGATCAGTTGGATTTGATTGTGGGATCAGCTTGCTTGAAACACTTCGAAATGGACTGTAGAAGTTGGTTAACTTGTCTTTGTCAGCAATCAGCTCACTTATTGGGTCAACCAGTGCCAGCTGAATCTATGTGATGGGAAATAGTTGAAATTGATTAAAACGGCAGAACTTGGTTGGAATGGCCTAGTTTGACCAAGTCTCTACGGGAGAAGCTGAAACCTATAACACTAGTAGATGTAACTACTTTATTATGCACTAAGCTTAATACCTGATTGATGCAATCATTCTATCTTGATTGGTACAATGTGGCTGTTAAATCATTTTATGCATGATTAAAGAATACAAGCTAATTCGTTGCTTATTGCTGGGATCTAATAAAGGTTTAGTAGTCCGGGCTTATTTGCTTTACATAAAAACCAGTACTGTTTTATTGAGTTCTTGGGCATTGATTAAGGCTAAATTCTAGCTTGTTGCCCTTGTTAATATAAAGTTATTAATCACAACACAGTAATACTGCAACAGTACATAAAAAGTAAATGTCTTGTTTTTTACAAAACCTTAGAGTTGAGTGCAATAACTTATTCGAGCCAAGGAGAAATGGCTAAATTAGTTCAACTAGAATATACATTATTTCCAAGTTTAATATAAGTTAGTTCAACTAGAATATTTATTATTTGCATCCAGCTTGAATTGGCTAGATCAGTTGAATTTGATTGCGGGATCAGCTTGTTTGAAACACCTCGAAACAGACTGTAGAAGTTGGTTGACTGGTCCTTGTCGGCAATCAGCTCAAGTTGGAATATGCTATTAACTCTTAGTCTTGAAAAATTCAGAGCTTAATAATTTACTTATATTCAAAAAAAGATGAACCAACAATAATAACAGGGAAAACATTGTAACCTTTAGATGCTGAGATGAGAAGGAAAATCTCAGTTATAATCATAGTATCACAATAAGCAACGGTTAAAATCAAGGAGACAGCATTTTTTTATCTATAACAGTAAGCAGATAGAATTATTGAAGAAGTACAGGTGAAAATAAAATAGAGAAGAGCGGCTGAAGGTAGAGAAGGCTACTAACCAAATGAAATCTTTTTTTTAATTCAGTGAAATGATATATGAGATTCTAGCCTGAACAGTAATTTTCTTTTATCTGTAAATTTCTTAAATGATCTAGCTAAGCTAAGCAAACTTATTGGGGAAGACTTTCACATTTTTAGGAAAGTTATAATATCACAATCTTTTCCAAAAACATATAGAGCTTTCTAAACTTGAAACTTAGTAACTAAATAACTTTCTCAATCCAATTCCTACTTAGCCAAATTCAGTTCCTAGTTAAGGTGGGAACATAAACTGTGACTTTAAATAAATGTTGAATTTTTTGTTTGCAAGAGATTTTATTCTAGATCTTCGTCTTTTGGAAAATTATTTTACGAATTGTTACAAGTTGTCTATGTCTCAAACATGTATTATGTCTTTTCTGTGCCCTTCTTGCTTTAGTGAATGACTATACAATTTATCTTTTGTTCTAATCCTTATTGTTATAATTCCAGAGTTGTTCCTTTAGGTAATCCTCGAAACTCTCCTGATGGAGTTCTTGGAAGACTTGGATCTCAAGATACAAGTGGGTTGGTTCTAAATGGAGAAAGATCTCTGCTGACTAGCCATGAACAGAATGGCGGTGTAGTTCCCGTAACAAGTCCATTAGTCAGTGGAAGAAGAGATATCAGCAGGCAAGCCTTATCACTTACTCATAATTTGTTTCTTGTCATCCACATCCCAGTGTCTTTCGTGTTAATTACCAGTTCCTTTTTTTCCTTGACATCTCTTTTAAGTATGCTCCATCTTTCAGATATCTTAACCTAAAAATAAGTATTTGCAACTTGAAGTGCTGAATTCCTGTAGAACAGGAGATTAGGTTTCCATTGTATTTCGTCTGTTAAACCTTGCAACTGCCTGGTCTGATCTTTACAACTTTATAGTTGATTAATAATTATACTTTTTGACCTTTAAATATAGCTGAACAAAATATTACAAAGTAATAAAAACACAAATTGACTGGTAAGAAGTAATATAAGTCAAGATTTATATTTCTTCTAGTACCCTGTCCTTTTTTATCCTAGTATTTTGATTGATTAAGGTCCAATCTTATAAGTGGATTTATGTTTCATGTCCAACTTGTTATTACTCATGTGGCTTGTCTATTTTGTATGAGGACTATCTCTACGAGGTCGAGCAGTTTTTTTGTTTTAGACAAAAAAGATCTATTTTACACTGTTATTGTTGAAGAGAATACTTTGAAGAATTTTCAACATATGTACTGATAGGCTGATAGCTAGATATCAGTTAAGCAATGAATTCTGACTTTAGACTTTTTCCCCTTTGTCTTATATTCAGTTTTTTCTCCACACTAATTTTTACATTGCTGCTTCACTCAATATTAGAGTAATCTCAAGCACCAAATACTGTACATACTTATTACCTTCTAAGCTTACATTTTGTCTTTTGCAAATGGAAGACATACACTATCCATTAAGCATGTTATTGCCTTTTATTTTCATGTTATTGTGCAATGTGGGAATTATATTGTTTATGTCAGATAATATTAATATAAAAATACTATCCTTCACTCGATTATCATAAGATTGATTAAAGGGTTAACTCAAGGTGCAAGAGACTTAAGTTGTACATCATGCTACATATAAAGTGTACATCTAATTTCTTGGTTGCATTTGGAGCTCGTGTATACCACCTATGTATATGTTTTTTGTATAATCTGGAAAGTAATTGAACAAAAGCATGGTGTTTTTTGCTTCTCTCATTTCATTAAGCATGTATTACATTATAGCTGTCTCTTTCTTTGATCCTATCCATCTATCTATTAATCTGCTAAATTATGTGTATTGGCTTTTTGCAATGCCTACTTTTATATATATAGGTCGATGGCTGGATTAAAATCTTTTCGTGATGTTGAGATAGACTTGGAAGATGCTAAAGTTGAGAAAGATAGGGATAATATTTTACGTGGCTACAAACCTGTAAAGCTACGTAATCAAGCTCTTCTTTCTGGTCTTGCATACTGCATATCATCATGCAGCATGATACTTGTAAACAAGTTGGTGCTGTCAGGCTATGATTTTAGTGCTGGAATATCGTTAATGCTTTACCAGGTGAGTGGCAATCTGTATTCTATTTTGTTCTTCTAAATCACACCTAATGAACTATAATGTAATACATTATCCCAACATTAATGGTCTAGAATGACTAACAATTTGATGCCTTTTTTTGTTTGCAGAATCTTGTTTCAGTAATTGTAGTTTCCATTTTGAGTTCATCAGGTGTAATATCAACAGAACCTCTCACATGGAAACTAATCAGAGTCTGGTTGCCGGTGAATGTTATATTTGTTGGGATGCTTATCACAAGCATGTTTAGGTATAACAAGTTTCTAGAACACAGATTTCTTTACTCTTATCCTTTTGGATAATTCCAAGATTTACTTATGTCTTGAATTTTACATTTAAATTAATGGGCTCAACTATTAAATTAGAATGAAAATGATATGACTAGTCTTTGTGAGAAATGCCAATCAATTCAAATTAATGGGCCCAAATTTTCGCAATCTGCTTGTAATTTTAGGGCCTTTTCTACTTTTATTTGGATAGGTACTTCATGTTTCCTTGCTTCTCGTTTTCTTGAACTACTTGCACTTTGTACTGAAGTGGAGGAAAATGAACCACCAAAGCATTCTCTTTGTTTAAAGTTGAAACATGATTTTATAAGTGTAGACTGTGAGAAAACCAATTTAAGAATGCTAATCTGCTTATAGATTTCATATCTTTAGAGCTAAAGGAATCTCTTACTTCACAAAATATTTTTCTAATATCAAGGCTGTGATATGAGGCAGAGAAGCTTTAGGTAACAGCTATATTCTTTTTGGATAGATGGATCAGTGATATCTGTTTGCTAGCAGCCAGTGGAATTATGCCAATGAGTTTTTTGTTATGCTACCGAGCCATTTTAGAGCAGAATATACAGAGGGCTCATCACTTCTAAGAAATCTTGTTTCATGTTTTTGTTTCTTGTCATAATATTTATCATCAAACAGCTTTTTTTCATGCCAATAGATCCTACAACTATATACTCTTGAGATTGAAAGCAAATTAGGGTTCAATCAAACAATTAGTTTTGGACTTTTTGGACAACTGTTGATAATATGAATTTTCAAGGTGTCAGTGACTCAATAAAGTCAAAAATCATTTACTCTGCTTCTTGGTTTCTCCATTTGTTCGTTATTTAGTATGTTTAATTATGCCAATTCTTTTATATGCCTTTGTCAGTTTGAAGTACTCTCATTTAGTCCTTGTTTTTGTTAGTCTAATTTATACATTTCTTAATTTATATGTAATTCATCAGTCTTGCATTTGGTATTATAATACTTGTGGAGTGCTTTATTTCCCTACTTGCATAAGTTATAAACCACAACTTTATCACATATGACTGACTATATGGAATACTACATTCTTGTGTCATCAAATACTTTCTCAAAAGTTGCTCAATGAATGCTCTCCATTTGCAGCTTAAAATACATCAATGTTGCCATGGTAACAGTTCTTAAGAATGTCACTAATGTCATTACTGCTCTGGGGGAAACATATCTTTTCATGAAACATCACGACAAAAAAGTGTGGACAGCCCTGTTCCTAATGGTACATTCCTGTCATGTTTACAAATTTTCAACATTTACTTCAAGAAAAAATACAGTAAATCTGTTGTTGTTCCTTGTTTTGGTAGCATCAACTGATGGTGCATACATCTGCATAAGCTAAGTGTTCTTTAGAAATTATTTCAAAAAGAAATTTGGCATGAAGAAGCTGTTTCTCTTCGTGCATTGCTCTTTGGACTCTGAAATATCTTTATTTCAAACAATTGTTAGATGCAAATTAGTAGACTTTTCTTTTACTACTTAGTACTCAATAGTTTAACTAATTTTCATCACATTCATGTCTAAATAGATCACAGTGCTTCGTGCTCTGAGAAAGTCCACATTGATCTTTAGGAACAATTAAAGGCTATTGAGATTTTTTTTAGTTGTGAAGGATTTTGAACTTTTAACATTTAGTTTTCTGATTTTTAACATTCTCTTGTTTTGCAGATAATTTCTGCGATTTCTGGAGGGGCAACTGATCTCTCCTTTCATGCAACTGGCTATGCATGGCAGATCATAAATTGTTTTCTGACAGCATCATATTCGGTCAGTTGCTTATGTGCCTTATTCTCTCAACATATATGAAATATCCGTATTTTCTGGTTTTGTCAAAAATGAAGAAGTCACATCATATGCTATATAACTTTTCTATCTTATTCATAAAATATGATTTTGTTTGAAGAAGATTTTCAACATTTGTATAACCAAATAGACTTCTAGTGCCAGGAGTTCCTCCTCTTATATTTCTTCCTTTTCCCTTACACTTTAATTCTATGTTAGTCGCTACAATAAGATGTTGAGATGAATGCTTTGGGCTTATTTTGCATTCATGTATTTTGCAAAAGGTGAGATCTCATTATTCGAAAGATAATGTTACACCATATAGTCAGTTTTTGCCACAGCCTCGAGGGTAGTGGTGATCGACAACAAGACTCAGGAAACTATATATTGCATAAGTTCCCACAGCCAGGATTACTCCAGTAAATGCAAGGACATAAATAGATTACAATTCAGCTTATCCTTAAAAGTCTCCGTCTTTGGCATCAGCATGGAGCATCATCCTATCAAGCTCAGGAGGGAATTTGAGATAACTTTTGGGTTCTCTTGACCAAAGACTATTGTAATGTCCAAAATGCTCTGAAATGAACAATACGTACTGAGGGCTGGTCAAAACTCAAACCAGCCCATCTGCTCGATACACTACATTTGCGAGGTATACTAGTCGGTCACGCCTCACATATATTATTGGATACCTATTTTCTGGATACTTGATACATTTTGTTTGACAACATTAGAGTTAGCTTATTACAGCTGCTGACCTATATACCATTTTGGCCCTACTATAAAAGGTGCATATTCTGCAGTCTTTGAAGTGGATCTGTAATTGATTTTTTTTTCTGGCTATTTTTGTGATCTCTAATAGTTGACAAGATGGAAATGCTTCATATATATCATAGTTAATTTCATAATAGTATGACATTAGTCTCTTCTATAACACCAAGTTTATTTTATGTTCCTCAATATGAATGACTGACAAATGCAGTTTTATATATCACAGTTAACACTACGACGAGTCATGGATACTGCAAAGCAAGTCACTAAATCTGGAAACTTGAATGAATTTTCAATGGTTTTGCTCAATAACACTCTTTCTCTGCCTTTGGGACTTTTGCTTATATTTGCTTTCAATGAGGTGGACTATCTCTATAAAACGTGAGTGAATAATTCAAGTTGATTATTATAAATTTTACATCATTTTCATCAGTTATACTTCATATATGCTTCTTCCACTTTTATTTCTCAAAATAAGTTTATTTTAATTCTATGCTGTGTTACTTAAGCCATTACAAAACAAATAAACCATTATTAATAGACAGAGTTAGATTGAATTGAAAAGTCTACTTACCATGGTGGTTAGCAGTAATTGTGTTTCAGCAGAAACACATTGTTTTGGCCAAAGTTTACTGTTCTGATAAGGGAATTACAGATGCAATGGGAGTTCTAGATTATACATATTGTCAAATTAATTGCGTTTGATTTACAATACTTCTTTTTTTAAAATTAGAAAAGGGGGTGATGTTGTTATTCCTTTTAACTTTGCCCTTTCCCCTTTGATGCCCTTTCTACCGATTTGCAATTTTACCATGAGTTCAACTGCAACCATAGTAAAGACCACAACTGCCTCAAGCAACAGAGGCATCTGATGCCTGAGATAACTGGACACAACCTACTGACATGCCCTTAGTCCCATTACAGGTCAGTGTTCGGGAAATCAAACCAGGTGGTCCTTTTACGTATTTTTCTATGTTCTTTCTTTTCTCTCCTCACTGCTTATTATTATTAGTATTATATTTTGAATTTTTTTTTCTAAATGTGTTGCTACAACGGTACATTGTTCTGGTGATTGGCTGGCATGACCCATGTCGTTAGAACTTAAATGCATGTTTAATTGTTTATTATGTTATAAATTTGATATGTTTATAATTCAGAGACTTATTAATCAATATTAACAGAAGAAAATTCAAAGACATACTCTACTTCAGCAGTGAGGTATAACAATTTGGTAAGGAAAACAAAAGATCTGCAAATATATGTACTTGATGAAAATTTTACAATATATACAAGAGCTTTAAAATAAAACCGATATTGGTGTTAAAATTTAAATCAATTTACCTTTGAAATATGTAAGAACAAAAGAGTTTTTTAACACTTAATTACAACAATAACAACAACAAAGCCGTAAGATCCTAACTATTTGGGGCTGGCTAATTAAAAATATTTCACAGGAAATGAACTCAAGTTGGTCAAACTTTGAACTCAAATAACTCTAGCTGCCTCTGTCAACTCATTCAAGTTTTTCAAAACATTTGTAATCAAAAGGAAATGAACCTTATTATATATTAAAAGCAAGAAACAAATGCATAAAACTAATTAAATGTGAAAAGCCTTTTTTGTTGGAACTAAATGTATAACTTTGAAGGTAACCTATCTTTTTCTCCTCTGCACTTACCCACTTCATCTCTGTAGTACCTTAACTGGCTTGGTGTCACTTTGACAATTTAATCAGAAGAGAATATTGTTCTCTTATCTTGGTTGTTTTGGGAAGGAGGTGACATCTTATGAATTCCTGGTGAATTGGCAGGCCACTTTTGAAGATGCCTATGTTCTGGTTGGTGATAACTTCAAGTGGTTTTTTGGGCCTTGCTATCAGCTTCACATCAATGTGGTTTCTTCATCAGACGGGTGCAACTACATATAGGTATGGTGGAGCAAACTTTAGTTGTCAGATAAAATATGCTGCACTTTCTCATTTTTCTGTTAATTCTATCCTCGCGCAACCAGCGAACGTCCACATTCTTTGCTCGTCTAGATGAATCAGAAGAGAAACAATATCAACAGTCAACATCATTGAAGCATACTATTTCTCTAGAGTTTGAGTTGCCAAATAAACTGTTAATTCTTCCAAATGATTTGTAGATTTTATGAAATTTAGTCTAAAGTTTTTCTTTAGCCTCAACTTCTTCAGTGTTTATGCTCTTCTATTATACTACTCTTGCTCTGATTCAGCATAAAAGGCAATGTACAAGATCTAGGACAAGTTTCACAAGTTGACCATATACACAGATTGAGGCATCAGTAAGGTGGTAAAAAGTTATTTCAATAAAAGACACTTAGTGGATGAATTAACCAATTCTGAATCTGTAGCTGGTTTATGTATTTTAAGGACAAATAATGTACCTTGCTATCTGGGGGTTAAAATCATATGTATTTTAAGGACACTTGGAGTTGGCAGCATTTGTTGGTAGGTCCTAAAAGTAGGAAAATAATTAGATTAATTTTTTTATGACAGATTGATAAAGGTTCAACATGTTCCATCCTTGGTGGACATGGTGAGTTTGAGCTCAAGGCTATAATCCAGTATTCTGTAGCTTCCAAGTAGGAGTGAGTTTGAGTTCAAGGCATTCTATATTTGGGCTTTAAGGAATGTATTTGGCAACTTCTTTTGCTGGTTGTCAACAATTGAACATTACGATGCTAACCGTACATATTTTCAAAAATTCTGAGCAAATCATGACAGTTGTGTGGCTTTTGTCAGCCTTGTAGGATCACTCAATAAGATTCCTCTTTCGATTTCTGGTATCATTCTCTTCAAAGTTCCAACCAGCATGGAGAATTTCTTGAGCATTCTTTTTGGTAGGTTGTCTTCATTTTACGACTCTGCCTCAACCTGTGTGCGCATATGCATGTTCTCTAATAATTGATTTGTGTAAACCATGTCTGCAGGCCTCTTAGCAGGCGTATTGTTTGCAAAAGCAAAAATGCGGGATGGATCTCAGTCCTGAGGCAGTAAAAGATGTTCGTCCGACCACAACTTAGATTTGAAAAAGAATTATGGACAATTCAATTAGCGGAGAAGCAACTCATATAACATGAAGTGTTAGTGGGACCAAAGACATTATTGATAACAGGGAACGGATACATCGTACAAAGTTCGATACCACTGAAACCTCCTTATCCAAGGTTAAAACATTTTGCATCGAGGAAAAAGGAATTTCACTTTCCTGGAGGTATACATGGTAGATAAATGGGCATTGGTACAGAAATTCTTGGCTACCTACCTCTGCCAATATATATGTAATTTTTTTGGTGTTAGTTGATTTGAATAGGGAGCCATTTCGCCTAGTGCCAAGCTCGAAGCCAAACATCACACAACATTAATTATTCTTTTTCATAAAGAATATGCTTCGATAATTTTTATCCTTTCAAGAATAGTTGTTGGCAATTTAATATGAAGGCATGTTGAATCAATAACTAAATTGTGATTCAGCACATAGAGCAGGACAATGTTGAGAGTGTTGTGATTGTTGAGCTGCTAAAGCCCCGAGGACCATTGTGTTGATTGTGAAGCTAAAATATGACGTCCAAGGATCTTAATACGTGCCTGAACAGGAAGAAAGCAGCAGGTTTTGAAGTCTGTTTCTTGGAATATGATGTAAGCATGCTGACACTCGTGTGCAAGAAGAACTGCATTGGAGAGCTGTTAAAACAACGAAAAGTTGGTAGATTAAAAGTCAACGAGTATTTAACAATGCTTGTGCAAACTTGAATGTTGGGGGCTAAGAAACTGATATAGCACCAGAATAATACGTTTGTAGTGTAGAATCGAGATATATTCTAGATTGGCAAGAGAAGGCAGGCAGCCTGCTCTCATTTATCACTACTTGCTTTGCTCATAGAATCCCTCAACCTGCATGCAATTCTATTTCTTGGATGGACTGGGATGAGCCTATGACAAAACCCTTGCTTCAATCTTTGTATGTATGTATGTATGTATGTAGTAATGTAAAACATTGTAGCTGTAGCTCTGTGCCACATTAAAACCTCCATTACAATCCACCCATTTCATTTCGGCAGTTGTCGGGCAAGGTTGAGTTATTTAAAAAAAAAAAAAAACTATATTTCAAGGTTTAAAAACAAAATTATAAAACGTGCAATTAATACGCATTTTGATAAATCGTTGCAAAAAGCTCCTCTCAATTCTTGAGAGGTAACTCTTCTCCCTTTTCTTTTTTTTTTGGTCATATTCCTTGGAACAAGACGTTATTAGGGAACTATAAATTTGAACTAAGCTGCTAGATGTGTGCGATTGTGTGCAGTAGCAATTTTTTGAAGTGAGCATTGTTTTGGATGCGAGATTCTGGTTATTCATACCCACCTAAAACTATATGCACGTTATTTGTTGTAATATATGGCATTAATATAGGCGACATTCATGAATATATGCACATATGGTCTTGTGTTTACAAAGAACTGTATTTTCTGAAATCTGTTTGGTGAATATATCCATACGGAATGAAATATTGTTCCTAAATCATTAATCAATCAAAGTTCATAAGTTGGTTTCTACTGGATTTAGAGTTTAATATTATTCCTCATTAATAATATTTTTTTAATAAATTTACAATGATAGATAGAGATGTCAAAAATATTAGTCTAAACTAGCAGGCTAATTTCATAAGGATACATAATTGAGACTTTTTATTTTGGTATATGAGCTGCTGGTTTCTTTTGGGTTTTGGGTATTTTACCTCGATTACCATATTTTTTAATAGACTTAATAGTTTTCTGGTGTGATATCAAGATTTCTGTAGACATATTCGAAAACACTATAAACTAATATACAAAAGAAGTGAATTTGGTTGTTCTTGATCCTAAATCAATAAGAATATCAAATTGAAACCTTATTTTGGTATATGAGCTACTTGTTGTTATTGGGTTCTGAGTAACTTTTTCAATAGACATATAGTGTTATAGACATTAGAAACATACTGACATAGAATAGAGGTGAATTTGGTTGTTTTTATTTGTAAACCAATAAGGATACCTAATTGTAACCCTGATCTTGAGTTCATTTGTCTCATTTATAATAATTTTTCAATTGACTTATATTGTTTTAATAGATGTGCTAAAAATACTGTATGCCTATTCAAAAATAGACAAAGTATATTGATTTAGTTGTTTTTTTCCTGAACCATTAAGGTAATATAATTGAAACTCTAATTTTGAAGATGAGATGGTTTATATTAGGCTTTCAGTCTATTGGTCTTAGTTACAATATTTTTTGACTAGGTTTATAGTGTTTTAATGGAGGTGCTAAAAATATTGTAACTAACGTCAAAGTTTTCCTATTTGGATTTTAAGGTTATTTGTCTAGTTACAATCTACTTAAGGTGCTTTGGTGGAGGTTCTAAATACATTATAAATGTAATAGAAAAATATTATAACTGATATAGAAGTTGTTTGTTGTTGTTAAATCTTGAATTTTGATGATGAAATCAATTAATGAGTTTATGATCTAATCTATATTTTGAGTAACATAAGACTAACCTTCATCGAGGAAAGGCAAATTGATTAAATTAGAAGGAATCAAATGTTAGATCGGAGTGAACATGTCAAAAGATTTGATGTCGGCTAGAGGATCGATCGACATGTCGGTAGAAGGACTTCGTGCTGTGAGTTCGGGCATCGGGTGGAAGGATCGGATATTGCGCAAAGGAGATCGAAAGTTACGGAAGTCAACACGTCGATTAGATAATACGTCGAAGGAGAGGACGATGCATCGAACGAAGCACCAGATAAACCAATGATATGTCGAATAACATAGGATTTACGTTTGTAATCAATTACGTTTAGATCGAGTCAGTTTAGGTCTAATTGAGTCGATATTGTGATGAAATAATGTCAACTCAAATAGGAGCCCATTGGGCCTGAGTTAGAGCTATTTTGGGTAAAGTGAGGCCCATACAGTAACCCTTAGCAGGCCCAAGTAGTGGCACCACCTAGGACTTGGCTTCCCAGGTTGTCTAAGCGGTGGTACCGCCCAGATCGATGATGGTACCGTCCAAACACAATCTTCTAGACTATCTCAAGTAGTGGTGCCGTCAAGGTTGGCGGTGGCACCGCCTAGGACTTGGCCTCCCAGGTTGTTTGGGCGATGGTACCGTCTAGACAAATGGTGGTACTACCCAGACCAACGGTGGTACCACTCAGAAATAGTCTTCAAGACTGTGTTAGGTGGTGGTATCGTTAGACTGAGCGGTGGTACCATCAATTGTCAATCTGGCAAGCAGTGGTATCGCCCAGTATTAGATAATACGTCAAAGGAGAGGATAATGCGTCGGACGAAGCACCGGATAAACTAATGACACGTCGGATAACATAGGATTTACGTTTGTAATCAATTACGTCTAGATCAAGTTAATTTAAGTCTAATTGAGTTGGTATTGGGATGAAATAATGTCAACTCAAATAGGAGCCTATTGGGCCTGAGTTAGGACTGTTTTGGGTAAAGTGAGGCCCATGCAGTAACCCTTAACATGCCCAAGCAGTGGCATCACCTGGGACTTGGCTTCCTAGGTTGTCTAGGCGGTGGTACTGCTTAGACTAATGATGGTATCGTCCAAACACAGTCTTCAAGACTATCTCAAGTGGTGGTGCCGCCAAGGCTGACGGTGGCACCGCCTGGGACTTGTCCTCCCTGGTTGTTTGGGCGATGGTACCGTCTAAACAAATGGTGGTACTACTCAGACCGACGGGGTACCACTCAGAAATAGTCTTTAAGATTGTGTTAGGTGGTGGTATCGTCAGACTAAGCGATGGTACCGTCAATTGTTAATCTAACAAGCGGTGGTATCGCCCAGTATTAGATAATACATCGAAGGAGAGGACGATGCGTCGGACGAAGCACCAGATAAACCAATGACATATCGGATAATATAGGATTTGTATTTGTAATCAATTACATCTAGATCGAGTTAGTTTAGGTCTAATTGAGTCAGTATTAGGATGAAATAATGTCAACTCAAATATGGGCCCATTAGGCCTGTGTTAGGGCTGTTTTGGATAAAGTGAGGCCCATGCAGTAACCCTTAGCAGGCCCAAGCAGTGGCACCACCTGGGACTTGGCTTCCCAGGTTGTCTAGGCGGTGATACCGCTTAGACCAATGATGGTATCGTCCAAACACAGTCTTCAAGACTATCTCAAGTGCTGGTGCCGCCAAGGCTGACGGTGACACCGCCTGGGACTTGTCCTCCCTGGTTGTTTGGGCGATGGTACCGTCTAAACAAATGGTGGTACTACCCAGACCGACGGTAGTACCACTCAGAAACAATCTTCAAGACTGTGTTAGGTGGTGGTATCGTCAGACTAAGCGGTGGTACCGCCAATTGTTAATCTAATAAGCAGTGGTATCGCCCAGTATTAGATAATACGTCAAAGGAGAGGACGATGCGTCGGACGAAGCACCAGATAAACCAATGACATATCGGATAATATAGGATTTGTATTTGTAATCAATTACATCTAGATCGAGTTAGTTTAGGTCTAATTGAGTCGGTATTAGGATGAAATAATGTCAACTCAAATATGGGCCCATTAGGCCTGTGTTAGGGCTGTTTTGGATAAAGTGAGGCCCATACAGTAACCCTTAGCAGGCCCAAGTAATGGCACCACCTGGGACTTGGCTTCCCAGGTTGACTAGGCAGTGGTACCGCCCAGACCGATGATGGTACCGCCCAAACATAATCTTCAAGACTATCCCAAGTGGTGGTACCGTCAAGGCTAGTGGTGGCACTGCCTAGGACTTGGCCTCCCAGGTTGTTTCGGTAATGGTACTGTCTAAATAGATGGTGGTACTGCCCAAACCGACGGTGGTACCACTCAGAAACAATATTCAAGACTATGTTAGGTAGTGGTATCGTCAGACTGAGCGATGGTACTACTAGTTGTCAATCTGGTAAGCGATGGCATTGCCCAATATTAGCGATGGTGCCACCAGTATTCCGAAAACCCGGGATGAGACCGTTTTGGCTCCAAATTTGAATTCATTTAGGGCCTATAAATACCCTACTCATTTCTGCTCAGTTAACACAAGAACTAATTGCAAAGAAAAAGGAAAACACTATTGTAATATTGTGAGAATTTCTCTCGAGCCCTAAGTGTTTAGTGAAGTTTAAGAGAGAGGTGAGTAGTTATAAAAATTATCTCCTAAATATGTGAAAATAAGAAAAGGGGTGAAAAAGGATAATTGATCTTTTCCTATTGAAAGAAGATCAGTTAGTGGAAACCGATAGCCTCAATAAAGGAGGAATCAGGAGTGAATGTAGGTCACGATGACCAAACCACTATAAAATTGGTGTGCCTCTCTTTCTTTGCTTGTTTACTTATTTTGTAACTGCTTTACTTGTTCATTACTATTCTTACAAATATTTTAAGTTTAAACGTTTTTTCGATACCATTTCATCGAATAAAGTTTTCCAACTGTCATTTTTACGAAAGCACTAATTCATCCCTCTCTTAGTGTCGATTTCGATCATAACAGTTCTTATTCTTAAACCAATAAAAATATAATTAAAATCTTTATATATATATATATATAATATTTTGAGTCTATCTGTTTTAATTATAATGTTTTTATTGTCTTATAATATTTTGATGGAGGTACCAAATGTATTATAAGCATATTACATACAAGTCTTCCTATTTAGTTATTTTTTTCCTAAACCAATAAGAATAACCTTTTTGAAACTCTATTTTTTATATGAGATTTTCAATCCATTTGGCTCAGTTACAATGTTTTTAAATAGCCTTATAGTGTTTTAGTGGAGGTGTCAAAAATAATATAAGTCTATTCAAAAATATTATAACTATAAAAAAGACCAATAAGGTTATAGTGTTTTGGCCAGATTAATTATTATCTTATCATGGTTAGCTTATTTCTAATAATATTTTCTTTCTCAATAAAAGTAATAATCATGTCAACTACAAAACCATCCAAAAGTATGAAGGGTCGAATAACAAAAGAACATATGGATTGTTTGGACCTTGGATGCAATATAATATAAATGGTTGAAGTTACACTAGTCATTTTAGACTTTTTATTTTTTTTTTTGAACTCAGCACGACACAAAATCAAAGCCATATATTGTCATTGTCTTTGCATCCGATAAATCAAGAAGTCTTCAATCAGATTACGTTTGGTCATTTCATCAATATACCAAATATCTCATTTTCATATGGGATACTTGCATCTTCATCTCCGGCCACCCAACAAAGGAGAAGAAGTGAGTCTCAAGGCAAAGGCATATGACTACATATTTGATAAATATATCTTAATCCTACCACCGACTTAGAGTCATCTTGAAGAGTTGATGCTTGAACTTTATAGTTCTAAGCAAAGGATTCTATTTATCCATTCAGGACGATCTAATCGATCTCAATCTAACTGAATTAATCTCAAGTTTGAATCAAAACTTAAAATCAGATCGAACATAACTTAAAACCACACTCAAGTTCAACTCAAATCGAGTTCTGATTAATCTAATTGAAGTCTAATTTTATTGAAGGTTATCAACTAATAGACTCAAATCGAGTTCTGATTAATCTAATTGAAATCTAATTTTGTTGAAGGTTATTAACTAATAGAAAGAAAGTCTAATTATGATAAGATTCCTTAGGATATAATTTTAATTGGAATGACTCTCTTAATTACTTACTTATTTTATACCCTCTAATCTCATCGTCTATAATTAGACTGGACCTCCTAAAAACTAAATACAATGTGACGATATATGAATACATTATATTATTGAGAGATTACGGGAGATGTGAATACATTATATTACTGAGAGATTACGGATCTTCTCTCGTCTCCCCTTCATATTTAAAATTAATAACTAAATTTTTATCTTAAAAATATAAAATTTTCATGAAATCTTATAATTGATAAGAGAGCTTAAAATAACTATTTTTTTAATTTTTAAACCATTAAAGAATCTATTTTAATTTTTTTAAAAATAGGTCCTTTAGGTTCAAAAACATCAAAATAGGGTCCAATTTTTTTAAAAAAAATAATCATTTTGGGCTTCTCTAGCCAATTACAAGTTCTTATAAAAATTTTATTACATCCTATTTACTTATTTTAGGAGCTTTGCGGGGGAAAAAAAGTAACTTTTAGTCATGTCAAGGCAATCGTCAAAAAGAAAAAAAATCGCCCTTATTTTTCCTTTTATTTTTCTTTCTTTTTTCCTTTTATTTTTCTTTTCCCCTATCCTTCCCTTCGGTGGCTTTCGCCACGGTTAGTTTCTTCTTGTGGACTAACCCTAGATCTGGATCTTGTTCCGCTCTTATTCGTTCTCCAGGTACTCTGCGATCCCATTTTAATTCTACGCTCATCAGATTTGTGGTTGTTTATTTTGCTTCACATAATCGGTTTCCGTTTTCTAGGGCTGTTGAGGACGTATCCCGGTGGCTTCTTCACGCCTGTGCGCCACTTAATTCTCGCCTCATTAAGATCCACGAGGTCCAGTTTCAGTGAGAGCTGAGAGGTTTCTATCTTCTGAAGTTTATATTCCAGCGCACGATCTGGTCTCCATGTGCCTGTACCATGGCCCTTCCTCAGGAGTCTTGCCCAAGAAATGGGGGCGTTGTTTGAAGGCAGTGAAGCTCGCACCTCGCTCCTCGAGCTACCAGCAGAGGGCGGCAGATCGCTTGTCCCCTTCCCCGGATCTGGAGGCTTCGGATGAGGATCGGGGGCGAGGTGTCGGTGGGGGTGTGCACAGACGAGGGAGGGGCCGAAGGGGTGGTAGTCATGGTCGAAGAGGAAGCGTTGAAAAGGAGAATTTAGTATGTGTTAAAAGGACGTTCCTTTTAAATAGGTTAAGACCATTTTATATGCTCTTCCTTCGAAGCCCAGTAAGTAGGTTAAAAGGACGTTCCTTTTCAATGTCTTTTCAACCTTTCGAATTCTTTCTTCGAAGCGGGGATTCGCTCCTCTTTCTCTCTCTCTCTCTCACATCCCTCTTGTGTTCTTCCCTTCGTAGCTGTCCCTCGTCCTGCTGTGAGGGGAGGGGGGCTTCTTTAATCGTCGAAGAAGGCGGATTTGCAGTTCTTTCGATTGTTCTCCGCAGCTGATGGGTTCCAGGTAAGCAGTTGTTCCGACCTCTCACTGAGAAAGTCGAGTTTTTGTTCCGGATTCTGGAAGAGCCCGATGACAGGGGATTTGCTTGTTCTTTTCATTTTTGTTTTTGTTTTACTTTGGGTTGATTTTAATGGTTTAAAATTAGCCATGATGGGGTTTCATTTTTGTCCCTCGTCCTGCTGTGAGGGGAGGGGGGCTTCTTTAATCGTCGAAGAAGGCGGATTTGCAGTTCTTTCGATTGTTCTCCGCAGCTGATGGGTTCCAGGTAAGCAGTTGTTCCGACCTCTCACTGAGAAAGTCGAGTTTTTGTTCCGGATTCTGGAAGAGCCCGATGACAGGGGATTTGCTTGTTCTTTTCATTTTTGTTTTTGTTTTACTTTGGGTTGATTTTAATGGTTTAAAATTAGCCATGATGGGGTTTCATCCATAAAGGAAAGTTTTTACTTCTTTCTTTGTTGGGGATGGCAAGCGGTGTGGAAGGTTTGCTTCTTGTTATCAGCTATGCATGCGCATCGCTGAACCACCAAACAGTGAAAAGATTTTTCGTTTTTTGGATACTTTGGGTGTTCAAGAGCTTTTGATGTGCGTCAGATCTTTGTCTGGTTAATGTCGAAGTTGGAACTGGATGTTCGTATCGTTTCAGTTCTTCCGAAATGTAGTAATTGCATTCTTTCAGTTCTTCTAGAAACAGTAATTGGCTGAAGAATTCATTTTTATTTAGTCAAAATATATTATGTATGACAACCTCTACTAGGATCAGCTTCTCTTTAACCTTTTCTTTCAACAGTGCATCATTCTTGATTTTGATCATTGTAACTTTTAAGTGGTATCCTTTTGGCGTGTTTTTAATCTTCGACTTGGTTGGTGTTGTTTTTTGCATGGAAATTTTGGTTTTGTAATCACTCATATTGATACTTTTTCCATTCTTTTACCAGTATAATTTGTTGATCTAGGTCACTGAATCTGGATTTCACCTTAGTGGGCTGTCTAATATATAGAGGATAATGTTATCTTAGTTATATTGACTATGTACTCATGTGTGCTCTACTTGATCGAAGTTATCAGAAGACTTGGTAGTGTTTGATTGGGCATTTGGATGTTTAATGGTCACCTGACTTTCGATTGTATCATGGAAGTGAGAGATTTTCGAAGAAATGTTTGTGCTTCAACAGTTCCCTTGGTCCTTTGGCACAGCTTGTCATGGTGATGATATTTCTCTTTTAATAATTGTTTGGATCAAGGTTCATAATACCGTATCATACCAGTGTTTCGATCTGGACTCGATACGGTATGGTACGGGGTGTACCGAGTGGTACACCTAAGCGTAACGAGTACTGTAGCATTGCTACAGTTCACTGCTACAGTGCTATAGTCGAAACTGGTACGTACCGCCCGGTAGTGGGCGGTCCACGTACCAGTAACCTGTCAGATCGGTATGTACCACCTGTACCGGATGGTATGCTTCGGTATGATAGACATTAGTTTGAATCATATTGAACCATCAATTCCTGCCTAGTTTCTAGCTTATGAGCTTTAAGTTTATGAATTATTTGGTAGAAAGCTGCAGGACCCACATCCTAGGCAGGGTGGATTGAATTGTACTGTTACAACAAAACCTCTTGGGTTATTTTCACGTGCTCTTGAATTTAGCTGTGATTATAATTTGTAGAACTTGGATATATAGCATCCACTCCTCAGAGGTGTACAAATCACCTCGACATAAATACTGCAGTTTGCTTGTGCCTGGAATTACTAGATAATTGGCAGATCAAATTCAAATGATTCTTTCTCCTCTGGGAATGTACTGATTTCTTACTATGATGTAAAACCTGTGATTAGTTTTAGGGTCAGTTGTTTGGTTGTAGAACAGAACACAATCCCAATAGTGTTCCATGAAAGATATTCAGATAACTTTATGATGAGCTATCGATTGAATGTCAATTTTGTAATAGTTATTGCCAAATAAATGGTCTAGGCAATGTGTAGACAATGGAGGTACTTTCCAAGTTTCCATAACACCTAAAGTGCAAATAGGTATCTATCTCTTTAGTTACAACTGAAGTTTATATTAATATAGTAACTCTTAAAATTTCTTTAATGGGAGGAATGTTGTTGAAATGGGAAATAACAAGTTTTTTATTCAGTGAAATTATAAATGGAATTCTAGTATCAACAGTAATTTTCTTTTATCTGTAGATTTCTTAAATGCCCTAGCTAAACTTAGCAAACTTATGGGAGAAGACTTAACCATTTTTAGGAAAGTTATAACCCCACAATCTTTTCCAAAAACATATAACGCTTTCTAAACTTCAAACCTAGTAACTAAATAATTCTCTCAATTCAATTCCTACTTAGCCATATTCAGTTCCTACTTATAATTCCAGAGTTGACTATAAAATTTATCTTTTGTTCTAGTCCTTATTCTTATAATTGCAGAGTTAATCCCAATAGTGTTCCATGAAAGATATTCAGGTAACTTTATGAGGAGCTATCAATTGAATGTCAATTTTGTAAATAGTTATTCTTATTCTTATAATTCCAGAGTTCCTCTAGGTATTCCTCTAAACTCTCCCAAGAGTTCTTGGTAGACTTGGTTCTCAGAATACAAGTGGGTTTGTTCTAAATGGTGAAAGATCTCTGCTGATTAGCCATGAACAGAATGGCGGTGTCGTTCCAGTAACTAGTCCATTAGTCAGTGGAAGTAAGAGATGTCAGCAGGCAGTTGGTTCTAAATGGTGAAAGATCTCTGCTGATTAGCCATGAACAGAATGGAGGTGTCGTTCAATTAACTAGTCCATTAGTCAGTGGAAGAAGAGATGTCAGCAGGCCGGCCTCATTACGTCTCATAATTTAATCCACAATGTTTCTTGTCATCCACACCCTAGTGTCTTTCATGTTAATTACCAGTTCCTATTTTTCCTTGTCATTTCTTTTAAGTATGCTCCATCTTTCAGATATCTTAACCTAAACACAAGTATTTACAACTTGAAGTGCTGAATTCCTGAAGAACAGGAGATTGGGTCTCATTGTATTTCATCTGTTAAGCCTTGCAACTGCCTAGTCTGATGATCTTTACAGCTTTGTAGTTTACTAATAGTTATACATTTTTTACTTTAAGTTTAGCTGAAAAAAATTACAGTAATAAAATCATAAGATTGGGTCTCATTGTATTTCATCTGTTAAGTCTTGCAACTGCCTAGTCTGATCTTTACAGCTTTGTAGTTGACTAATAGTTATACATTTTTTACTTTTAGTTTAACTGAAAAAAATTACAATAATAAAATCATTAACTGACTATTAAGAAGTAATCAAAGTCAAGATTTATATTTCTTCTAGTACCTTGTGCTTTTTCAGCCTAGTATTTTGATTGATTAAGGTCCAATCTGTATGAGTGGATTCATGTTGAGTGCAACTTGTTTATTACTCATGTGGCTTGTCTATTTTGTATGAGAAAGAGTGTCTCTATGAGGTTGAGCAAATTTATTATTAAAAAAAAAAATCTGTTTGCACTGTGATTGTTGACAAGAATACTTTAAAGCATTTTTTAACGTATGTATTGATAGCTAAATATCAGTGAAGCAATGAATTCTAACTTCTTTCCTTGCTGTTAAAGCTCAATTTATTATTTTAGTTGCTTCTATAAAATTGATTAATATATTTGTATGATTATCAAAATTCTTTCCATGATTCACTTTAAATTTCAAGCTTTTTACAATTGTTTTTAAGTTGAAGTTGAAAATGACTCTGTCCAAAAGTTTTAGCTTGTCTTCCATACCCATATTGGTGCCCAAGTAACCTTATTTTTTACTTCTAATCTGCAGATCTTGAAATTTTTCCAAGATATTAAACCATTTAATCACATATATAGAACTCTTTGGTCAAACTAGATCTTTAATCTTTCATACAGTAACTTTTCAATCATCAGTTCCTAGGCCAAATATACAATTCTGATAACTTTGCTGTGAAGTTGCTCTTCCTCTTGCTTTTTTTAATGTGATTTTAGTACCTTTCCATTATTGTTTCCCTTTCTGTTTTCTGTTTAAATATTATTACTCCCTTTGCCTTTTATTCAGTTTTTTCTCCATATTAATTTTTACATTGCTGCTTCACTCAATATTAGAGTAATCTTAAGCACCAAATACTGTCGGTCCTTGTTACCTTCGCAGCTTACAGTTTGTCTTTTGCAAATGGAACATGTACACTATTCATTAAGCATGTTATTATCTTTTATTTTCATATTATTATACAATGTGGGAATAATATTGTTTATGTCAGTTGATATTAACATAAAAATACTATTCTTGGCTTGATTATCATTAGATTGATTAAGGGGTTAACTCAAGGTGCAAGAGACTCAAGTTGTACATCATAAGGTTTTTAATTTCGTATTGTACTTGCGTTTCGAGCTTTGCTCGGTACAATACATAATGACGTATCGAGCGGTACACCTAAAATAGGCATAAAATCCTCCGAAAATATCTAAAAAATAGAAAAAAAAGTTAGGATAGGGTTTTTAAGTTAAGAATAAAAACGCCTCGCTTCGCTCGGGCGAGCGCCTAGCGCCTCGGGCGTTTTTGGACCTTAGCGCCTTTTGGCGCCTAGTGCTTTTTAAATCACTGGTTTTAGCAAAACTAATGTAAATTGGGTAAAAATAGTGTCACATATCTTTCTTGGACTTTGAGGAGTAGCTTATGAATAAAAATCATTGCTTTGTTAAGTTTAGGAGAGTGAAATTGTGAGAATATGAGAAATATTGTGAGTAAAAACGAGTGTGAGAGAGTTTAAGAAAGTATGAGAGTGAAATAGATTGAAAGAGGGGGGAGGAACAGGTTTAAAAACCCTATAGGATGCCTCCAATGGTCATATTGATTTGAAAACTGATATAAATCGGTAACGGTCGATTTCGACCGTTACCGCCCAGTATAGGTCGGTAACAGTCAAAATCGATCGGTACCACCCAATACAGGTCGGTAATGGTTGAAATTTCGATCGTTACCACCCGGTACAGCCCTGTATCGCTCAATACAGGGCCAAAAATTTGGTATCGCTCAGTAGCGGGTGGTCCGCGTGCTGATAGGCCGATGGATCGGTACATACCACTTGTACTAGATGGTACAGTATGAAATTAAAAACCTTGGCACATCATGCTACATATAAGTATACATCTAATTTCTTGGTTGCATTTAGAGCTCATGTGTATGTATATGTTTTTAATTTAATCTGAAAAGCAATTGAAGAATAGCTTGGTTTTTTTTTTTCCTTCTCTCATTTCATTAAGCATGTGTTCCATTATATCTGTCTCTTTCTTAATCCTATCCATCTATCTATTAATATGCTAAATTACGTGTATTGGCTTTTGCAATATCTACTTTTATATATATAGGTCGATGGCCGGATTAAAATCTTTTCGTGATGCTGAGATAGACTTGGAAGATGGTAAAGTTGAGAAAGATAGGGATAATATTTTATGCAGCTACAAACCTATAAAGCTACGTAATCAAGCTCTTCTTTCTGGTCTTGCATACTGTATATCATCATGCAGCATGATACTTGTAAACAAATTTGTGCTGTCAGGCTATGATTTTAGTGCTGGTATATCGTTAATGCTTTACCAGGTGAGTAGCAACCAGTACTCTATTTTGTTTGTCTAAATCACACCTAATGAACTATAATTTAATACATTATCCCAACATAAATGGTCTAGAATGACTTATAGTTTGATGCCTTTTTTTGTTTGCAGAATTTTGTTTCAGTAATTGTAGTTTCCATTTTGAGTTCATCAGGTGTAATATCAACAGAACCTCTCACATGGAAACTAATCAAAGTCTGGTTGCCGGTGAATGTTATATTTGTTGGGATGCTTATCACAAGCATGTTTAGGTATAACAAGTTCCTAGAACATAGATTTCTTTACTATTATCCTTTTGGATAATTCCAAGATTTACTTATTTCTTGAATTTTACAATGAAATTAATGGTCTCAACTATTAAATTAGAATGAAAATGGTATGCCTAGTCTTTGTGAGAAATGTCAATCAATTCAACTTATTTACTTCCAAATTTTTGCAATCTGCTTGTAATTTTAGGGCATTTTCTACTTTTATTTGGATAGGTACTTCATGTTTCCTTGCTTATCGTTTGCTTGAACTGCTTGCACTTTGTACTGATGTGGAGGAAAAGGAATCACCAAAGGTTTCTCTTTGTTGAAGGTCGAAACATGATTTTATAAGTGTAGACTGTGAGAGAACATATTTAAGAGTGCTAATCTGCTTATAAATTTCATGTCTTTAGAGCTTAAGAAAGTTCTTCCTAAATATTTTTCTGATCTCAAGGCTGTGATATGAGGCAAAGAAGCTTTAGGTAACAGATATATTCTTTTTAGTTATAGATGGATCAATGATTCCTGACAACAAGCTTCATTTGTATGCTAGCAGCCAGTGGAATTATGCTAATGAGTTTTTTGTTGTGCTACATTGCCATTTTAGAACAGAATATACAGAGGGCTCATCGCATATAAGAAATCTTGTTTCTTGTCATAATATTTAGCATCAAACATCTTTCTTTTCATGGTAATAGGATTGAAAGCAAATTAGGGTTCAATCAAACAATTTGTTTGGACTTTTTGGACAACTTATGATAATATGGATTTTTCCAATTGTTCTTTCTTTAGTATGTTTGATGCCAATTCTTTTCTATGCCTTTGTCAATCTGTAGTACTCTCATTTAGTTCTTGTTTTTGTTAATATCAGTGGTCATCAGTCTAATATATACCTTCTTTATTTGTATGTAATTCATCAGTCTTGCATTTGGTATCATAATACTTTTGGAATGCTTTATTCCTCTACATGCATAAGCTATAAACCACAACTTCATCACATACGACTGACGATATGGAATTCTATATTCTTATATCATCAATTGCTTTTTCGAATGTTGCTCAATGAATGCTTTCTATTTGCAGCTTAAAATACATCAATGTTGCCATGGTAACAGTTCTTAAGAATGTCACCAATGTCATTACTGCTCTAGGGGAAACATACCTTTTCATGAAGCATCATGACAGAAAAGTGTGGACAGCCCTGTTCCTAATGGTACATTCCTATCATGTTTAGAAATTTTCAACATTTACTTCAAGCAAAAATAAAGTAAATTTGATGTTGTTCCTTGTTTTGGTAGCATCGATTGATGGTGCATACATCTGCATAAGATAAGTGTTCTTTTGAAAATATTTAAAAAAGAAATTTAGCATAAAGAAGCTCTTTCTCTTCATGCATTGCTCTTTTGACTCAGAAATATCTTTATTTCGAACAATTATTAGATGCAAATTAGTAGACCTTTTTCTTTACTACTTCTCAATAGTTTAGCTAATTTTCATCACATTCATGTTTGAATAGATCTAAGTACTTCGTGTTCTGAAAAAGTCCACATTGATCTTTAAGAACAATTAAAGGCTACTGAGATTTTTTAGTTGTGAAGGACTTTGAACTTTAACATTTAGTTTTCTGATTTTTAACTCTCTTTTTGCAGATAATTTCTGCAGTTTCTGGAGGGGCAACTGATCTCTCCTTTCATGCAATTGGCTATGCATGGCAGATCATAAATTGTTTTCTGACAGCTCTATGTTAGTGTCGCTGAAATAAGATGTTGAGATGAATGTTTAGGCACACAGTAAGATTAGAAACATTTTGCATTCATGAATACTGCACAAGTGGGGGCAATTGCAACAATGTTTAAGGTGCTTTCAAGTGTCAACATATCCAACAGAGATTATACAAGCACTAGCCAGGTGAGGTGAGTACTATATATATATATATATATTCGAAAAAGGTTAGATTTCATTAATTGAAAGATAATGTTGCACCATAAAGTCGGTTTTTGCCACAGCCTTGAGGGTTGTGGTGATTGAGAACAAGACTTAGGAAACTATATATTACATTTCCCAGGATCACACTCCAATAAAGGTAAGGACATAAAGAGATTAATCTCAGGAGGTAATTGAGAATTGAGATAGTCACTTGACTATAGTAGTTCACAGATGAGAAAGAAAATTGGTAGCTCTATTTGCTTCTCTTGTGCAAAGGAGAACACTGTGATCAAATGATGATCCCAAAGCTTGAATTTGATTCAAAAAATGAAGAAGTCACATCATATGCTATATATTTTTCTATCTTATTCATAAAACATGATTTTGTTTGAACAATGTTTTCAACATTTGTATAACACCTTTAAATCTAACCATGAGTAGATTAACCTCGAACCCCTTTTCTTAGCTTCCACAAGGCCAAGAGATATTGTCTGAAATTCATGAATGAGAATATTATCCTCCTTTGGTCAAACTACATTCCTTTGACAGTAGCAATAATAGGCTATTCTTAGTGATTTAGCAAATTACATCCAAGCCCCATCATGGTTGGACACAGGGATCTATCTGTATGACCTGTGATCCATTCACATGGAGGGGACAACCATCTCTCCCAGGAATGTAGTTGATAGTAGAAAAGAGAGTAGAAATGCCAATTTTGAGAACGGGCCCGATTTGTGGGAGTGTCTTCAGCCTTGTTAATAGAGTGTTAATTATCCTGCAAACATTAGAGAAAACATATGAAGAGATGATAGAAGGTGATTTATGGACCTGCCTTTTGAAACTTTAATTTCTTTCGGTCCACAAAGGATATAGTAGCACTTAAAGTCTTAGAAGAGAATTTTGGGAACAATTCAGGAATATGGTAGTTTTTTGTTTGACAAATAATATTGTCCTTAATGGAGCTCAAAATGACCCTAATTACTCATGATCTACATCTATTATTTTTCTTAATTTTGGTGTTAAATCATTCGAGAAAAGTGGGTATTAGTATTCACCTTGTCATGGAGAAAGCCTGTATGCTAACACTCGTATAGTACAATGTATCTTCATGCTTAGTTGTAAGTACTTGGATACCTATTTTCTGGATACATGATGCATTTGTTTGGCCATATTGGAGTCAGCTTATTACAGCTGATCTATATACCATTTTGGCCCTACTATAAAACTTACATATTCTGCAGTCTTTGAAGAGGATCTCTAATTGATTTTGTGTGTTGGCTATTTTTCTGATCTCTAACAGTTGATATTATAGAAATGCAACATATATATCACAGTTATTTTATAACAGTATGACATAAGTCTTCTCCATAACACCAAATTCATTTTATGTTCCTCGATATGAATGACTAACAAATGCAATTTTATATATCACAGTTAACACTACGTCGAGTCATGGATACTGCAAAGCAAGCCACTAAATCTGGGAACTTGAATGAATTTTCGATGGTTTTGCTCAATAACACTCTTTCTCTGCCTTTGGGACTCCTGCTTATATTTGTTTTCAATGAAGTGGACTACCTCTGTAAAGTGTGAGTGGATAATTCAAGTTGATTATTATAATTTTTACATCGTTTTCGTCGATCACTTCATATATGCTTCTTCCACTTTTATTTCTCAAAATTAATTTATTTCAATTCTATGCTGTGTGTTACTTAAGGCATTGCAAAACAAATAAACATTTATGAATGACAGTTAGATTGAAAGAAAAGTCTACTTACCATGGTGGTTAGTAATAATTGTGTTACAGCAGAAACCATTGTTTTGGCTAATCACTGTTCTAGTGAGGGAATTATAGCCAAAATGGGAGTTCTAGATTATACATATTGTCAAATTAATTGCATTTGATTAACAATACTCCTTTTTTATACTAGTTTAAAGAGGAAAAGACATACAAAAGAAAGGGGGGGTGATCTTGTTATTCCTATATGCTTTGCCCTTTCCCCTTTGATGGCCTTTCTACCAAACTGACCATGAGTTCATAGTAAAGACCACAATTGCCTCAAGCGACAGCTTTCCCCTTTGATGGCCTTTCTACCAAACTGCAATTTCGCAATTTTACCATGAGTTCAACTGCAATCATAGTAAAGACCACAATTGCCTCAAGTGACAGGCATTAAATGCCTGAGATAATTGGATACAACCTACTGATATGCCCATAGTCCCATGACAGGTCAGTTTGTCAGGAAATCAATCAGCTGGTCTTTTATTTTTTTATTTTATGTTTTTTCTTTTCTCTCCTCACCATTTATTGTTATTATTATCATATTTTGATTTTTTTTCCCAAATGGTGGCATTTGCACAAGCAATGGCATGTGTTACTATAATGGCACATTGTTCTAGTGATTGGCTGGCATGACCCATGTCGTTAAACCTTGCATCCATGTTTATTAGGTTACAAATGTGATATGTTTATAATTCAGAGACCAATTAATCATTATTAACTGAAGTGGAAATTCAATGACATACTCTACCTCAGCAGTGAGATATCACAAATTGATAAGAAAAACAAAAGATCTGCAGATATATATACTTGATGAGAATTGTCCAATAAATGCAAGAGGTTTGAAAGAAAAACTAGTATCTGGTGTTAGATTTAAATCAATTTACCTGTGAAAAATGTAAGACCAAAGATTTTTGAATGCTAATTAAAAATAATAATGGAAATGGATCTGCTTAGTCAAACTTTGAACTCAAATAACTCTAATGTGCCTCTGTCAACTCATTCAAGTTTTAAAAAGCATTTGCAATTAAAAGGAAATAACAATTGTTATATATTAATAACAAGGAAAAAATCCAGAAAACTAATTAAATATGAAAAGCTTGTTTTTGTGAGACTAAATGTATAACTTTGAGGGTGATATATCTTTTTCTTCTCTGCACTTATCCACTGCTTCATATATGTGGTACCTTATCTGGCTTGGCATCGCTTCGACACTTTATCACAAGAGAATATTGTTTTCTTATCTTGATTGTTTTGGGAAGGAGGTGATATCTTATGAATTCTCTTGTGAACTGGCAGGCCACTTTTGAAGATGCCTATGTTCTGGTTGGTGATAACTTCAAGTGGTTTTTTAGGTCTTGCTATCAGCTTTACCTCAATGTGGTTTCTTCATCAGACGGGTGCAACTACATATAGGTATGGTGGAACAAACCTTAGTTGTCAGATAAAATACACTGCACTTTCTCATTTCTCTGTTGTCTAGCCTCACCCACCACCAGCGAAGCACCACATATTTGTTTGAACATTATAAGGATAGTTTTACCTTCACCCTTTCTTTTTTCTGCTCATCTATATGAATCAGAAGAAACACCATATCAACAATCAACATCATTGAAGCATATTGTTTCTCTAGAGCTTGAGTTGCCAAATAAACTGTCAATTCTACCGAATGATTTGTGGATTTCATAAAATTCAGTCTAAAGTTTTTATTTAGCTTCAACTTATTGTTTATGCTCTTTTATTAGACTACTCTTGTTCTGATTTAGCATAAAAGGCAATGCACAAGATCGAGGGCAAGTTTCACAAGTTCACCATATACACGGATTGAGGCATCGTTAAGGTGGTAAAAATCTATTTCAATAATGACACTTGGTGGATGAATCAACTAATTCTGAATCTGTAGCTGATTCATGTATTTGAAGGACAAATAATTTACCTCGCTATCTGGGGGTTAAAATTATATGCACCTAATTTTGATCAGTATACAGACTGATTTTGGTTGACAACAGAAGATAAATTATCTTGTGTTGAATTGACTTGGCAGCAGAAATGTACGAAATATAAGGATTAGAAAGGATGTTAGGAAAACTAGAGGAGCTTATGGACGATAATAGCAAAGGAAGGGTGATCAATTATATATTTCCCTTTTTTTAAGAAACTTCATGCATATTATATTTTTTACAGCTAGATACATTCTTGTGCATTTACAGAAAAAAATTGTTATTTTTAACAAGTCCAAAATGAATCACAATTGTTTGTCCAAGTAGAAATAACAAACAAGAATAAGCCATATGTCATAACTATTTGGGGTCAGCTATGTGGATCTTTTTTGTTATTGAGCTTTTAATATCCCTAGTTAACTAACTGTAAAATTAAGGCTGAGGCTTTAAACCAAATCTTACATTAAAGCCAAACATGCATGCACCGGCTTGCTGTTGCTGAAACGCTCTTGTCCACTTGACATTCTAATGGAAATCTAATTTAAATTCAAATTGGTTGAATTTTAACATGTTGAGTATGAATTCCTACATTAAAATCATCAAAAATCAAAGTTGAATACTTGAATCTTTTTCTGTATCAGAAAAATGAAAATACACAAATGATGGACCAAACTTGTTGAATGAACTAGAAAAATATTAGTGTAGGATGTCCTTTTATGAAAGATCTCAGATGCAAGCTTTTGAAATGTGCTGCCATTAGATTCTGGTGCAGAAAGTGAATCCTTTGACATGTAATTGATGGATGGTCTTCGAATAGATAAACTTAATTTATCTTTCTAGATAGAACCCTCTATTTTATTTATAATACTAAGGTGTCATCGACCTCATGATGAGCATGCCAATTTGATGGTACTTCAGTAAGTCAGCTAAAAATATAATGTGATTTTCTTTTTGTTGAAGTCCTTTTTGGTGACTTTGGTACTGTTTCAGTCAAGGTATGCAATACCGTACTGTACCGGTGTTTCGAGGTTGGCTCGGTACGATACGGTACCGTGTACCGAGCGGTACACCAAGGCATACCAAGCGGTACACCAGGGCGTACCGAGCGGTACACCAGGGCGTACCGAGCGGTACACCAGGGCGTACCGAGCGGTACACCAGGGCGTACCGAGCGGTACACCAGGGCGTACCGAGCGGTACACCAGGGCGTACCGAGCGGTACACCAGGGCGTACCGAGCGGTACACCAGGGCGTACCGAGCGGTACACCAGGGCGTACCGTAAATTAGGTAAGAATAGTATCACATATCTTTTTCGGGCTTTGAAGAATAGCTTGTGCAAGGTTTGTATTTCAGTCCATTACGAATTGTCCTTATATAAACATACCTCTTAATTAGAAAATTTTTCATCTTAATCTTCCCAAATTAGTCTCGATTCAATTCATAAATCGTTATTTTGTAGAGTTTAGGAGAGCACAAATGTGAGAAAAAAAAAGTTTGAGATAGTTTAAGAGAATATGAGAATGTAATGGAGTAAAATAGGAGAGAAGAAGGGTTTAATACTATGAGAAAAGGCTCCAATGGTCAATTTGACCATTGGAGCACTGTATCATTGTTACCGAGCGGTTTTAAATATTTCTTTCTCTACTGTAGCACTGCTACAGTATAGCACTGTAGCACGTTCCATCTGGTAACAGGCGGTCCGCGTACCGGTATGCCATCAGACCGGTACATACCGCCCGTACCGGGCGGTACCATTCAAAATTGCATACCATACTTTCAGCTATTCTTTATTCCAGTTCACATTAATTCAGTTGAGATCTCTTTATATAGTCAATTTTTTGTTTCATCGTTTCGTTGATACCTCTTCAGCAATTAGAATGCTCTAATACCTGGACCTCTGGCGTACAAACGAGCAAATCTGTTTGATAGACATTTAAAACTAGTTGATGCAACACATGTTGTTTAATTTGGTTAAAATAAGAAGACTGAAACAGAACACTAAAAGTTGAAGAATATAGGAAAGAAGAGCAACATAGAGAGGGCCAATGGCTAGAGAAAGCAGTATTTCCTTTAAAAACTAAAACAGTGTGCTGTAGCTTGTTAGACTCGGGATAGAATTCAAACTCACCATGTTTACCTTCAGAATAAAAAGTCAAAATACAGCTCATGTATATTAATTGTTCACTTAAATAGAAATAACATGTTACAGTAAACCCATGTTTAAAATAATAAATTAAACTCAAACTCCACCTAATGCGGAAGCTAAAGTTGGGTGGCACAATATATTAAAATAAGAATTAGTTTTGTAAAAGCACATATTGAGGTATAATTATGTTTAAGATTGCTAGAATTTTTTTCTGGATTGGCAGCATTTGTTGGTAGGTCCTAGAAGTAGGAACATTAATTAGATTAATTTTCTTATGATGATTGATAAACATGCATCATGTTCCATCCTTGGTGGACATGGTGAGTTTGAGCTCAAGGCTATAATCCAGCATTCTGTAGCTTCTATGTAGAAGTGAGTTTGAGCTCAAGGCCTCAAATCAGACATTCTATATTTGGGCTTTAAGGATTGTATTAAGCAACTTCGTTTGCTGGTCAATAGTCGAGCATTATGATGCTAGAATTTTCAAAAATTTTGAGCAAATCATGACTGTTGTGTGGCTTTTCCCAGCCTTGTAGGATCACTCAATAAGATCCCTCTTTCGATTTCTGGTATCATTCTCTTCAAAGTTCCAACCAGCATGGAGAATTTCTTGAGCATTCTTTTTGGTAGGTTCTCTTCATTTTACTTCCCTGCCTGTGTGTGCGTATCCAGATTCATGTTTTCTAATAACTTATATGCTTAAACCACTTCTGCAGGCCTCTTAGCAGGAGTATGTTTTGCAAAAGCAAAAATGCGGTAGTGATCTCAGTCGTGAGGCAGAGAAAGATGCTCACACAACTTAGATTGAAAGTGAATCCTTTGACATGTAATTGATGGACGGTCTTCGAATAGATAAACTTAATTTATCATTCTAGATAGATCCCTCTATTTTATTTATATTACTAAGGTGTCATCAACCTCACGATGAGCATGCCAGTCTGATGGTACTTCAGTAAGTCAACTAAAAATATACTGTGTTTTTCTTTTTGTTGAAGTCCTTTTTGGTGACTTCGGCACTGTTTCAGCTATTCTTTATTCCAGTTCACATTGGTGGGACCGAAGACATTATTGATAACAGTGAACAGACACGTCAAAGAAGGTCCAATGCCATTGAAACCTCCTTATTAAAGGTTAAAATATTTTTCATCAAGGAATTTCCTTTATATAGTCAATTTTTTGTTTCATCGTTTAGTTGATACCTCTTCAGAAATTAGAATGCTCTAATACCTGGACCTCTAGCGTACAAACGAGCAAATCTGTTTGACCATTTTCCTGGAGATATACATGGTAAAATTAATGGGCATTAGCACAAAAATTCTTGACTACCTACCTCTGCCAATATACTCCCACATGTAAATTTTTTGTTTGACAGAACACTAAAAGTTGAAGAATATAGGAAAGAAGAGCAACATAGAGAGGGCCAATGGCTAGAGAAAGCAGTATCTCCTTTAAAAACTAAAACAGTGTGCTGTAGCTTGTTAGACTCGGGATAGAATTCAAACTCACCATGTTTACCTTCAGAAAAAAAAGTCAAAACACAGCTCATTTATATTAGTTGTTCACTTAAATAGATATAACATGTTACAGTAAGCCTGTTTGTTTGTGTTAGTACATAAATTCATAAATACATATATAATTGCACTTTTTCTTTCTTCTGGATAACTTATCTATTACAGCTCCTGTTATTTACTTCCAACCTTACTTAATTGTACTTGGCAACTAGCATGTCTGTCTTGGTAAGGGCCTAAAAGGCCATTCTTTGATTTACTTGGATTGTCATGCCATTAATATAAATGAGTGACAAAATAAGAAGCTATCTATGTTACAGCTGGGCAGGAGAGATTTAGGACTTTAGCAAGCTCGTAGTACAGAGGAGCAGAAGGGATAGAATTGCTATTATTCCTTCATATATATTATATGTACTTGTGGTTTAGCACTGCTTCTGGTTAGTTATTATTGCTGTTATTGTTTGTGGTCTATTGGGTAAATTGTTACCACTACCAGGTTCATAAGATCAATTCAGGATCTGAATCGACCAAGGGTTTATACTATGAATTCTAGATAAATGTGGTCAGTATTATATATATATATATATATATATATAATTTTAGATTGTTTACCAAATAAAAAAAAACTAAAGAGTAGTACTTTAAAAGTAATATATCTGAAAGGGGAATTTCTGGCGTAAACCAAATTAGTTATTATTATTATAATAAAAATTTAAATTCTTTTAATTTAACTTCGGATAAAAAATTATGATATTACCACTTGTTTTCCTTAATGTTATTGTTGTTGTAATTTACAGAAATTATATATTACTAGTAAATTCATGTATGACTTAATGATACGAGATAAATGATATGCGAATATTCTAGTAGGTGCCTAGTTAATCTTTCATACGGACACTCATGTCATGTCGATAGTTCAAGTAATTGACGTTTTGATAAAATTACTACAATCACCTACTAAATTTAACCAATTGTGTATCTCATCTATAAAAGGTCACCATGTATGTCCATTAAATCTCTTGGGCAAATAAGTTCTCAACATAAATTATTATTACTTAAATAGATATATTCAAATTGTCACATGATCAAGAGTCACTTATTTGATCTTGTGACTAGGGTGATGAGGTTGTCTCCTCCTTATCTTTTTTTATTTAGCTAATAGTGCTCGGAGTTGAGCAATTTTCTTTGAGCGACCATTATCGTGGTGAAACTCAGTGATTTTCTTTCCAATTTCATTAAATGAAGAGTTGATCAGTTTTTCACGAAAGCAAGACTGACAAGTTGCATATGACTTGTAGTCGAATGGATCTAAATATCCATTTTTCAACAACTTTTGAATCCTTCCCTCATGGATATGCCCTAGTCTGTAATATTACAGATATACATTGTTTACCTCATCTCGTTTCCTCTTAGACATATTTACATTCACGATATTGTTATGATCGAAATCAGCACTAAGAGAGGGTGAATTAGTGCTTTCATAAAAACCTCTGAGATTTGAATAAAACTACGTTCGATAAAGCTCATATCGGAAAGATGAGTTTAACTTGAAAGCGTTCATAAATGTAGTGAATAAGTAAACCAGTTTGTAATATGAATGAAAAGCATAGAGTAAATGCAAACAAGATTTATAGTGGTTCGATCATCGTGACCTACATTTACTCCTGATTCTTTTTCACTCGAGGTCACCGGCTTCCACTATCGATCTTCTTTCAACGGGCGAAGATAAACTACCCTTACAACTCTTTCTCCTTTTCACAAGCTCACGAGAGAACATTTACACCCCTCCTTTACAAGTGTTCCCTCACACATCTCCCTTAGGACTATCACTAAGCTTTAGTAGGAGGGACTCTACACTTTAAGAGATTACAACCTTGGAATCATAGAGTTTTTATTCTATTTTCGTGTGTCTATCAAGTAGGAATTTGTGGGGTATTTATAGACCCCAAATGACTTCAAAATTTGGAGCTAAAATTTAAATCCCCGGGTTTTCAAGGTACTGGGCGGTATCACCATTAGTACTGGGCAGTACCACCGCTTGTAAGTATGACACTAACAGTGAGCGGAACCACCACTTAACATAGTCTGGAAATAGTGGGCGGTACCACCACTTAACATAGTCTAGAAACTATGTCTGGGCTGTACCACTGCCAAAACAACCTGAGAAGCCGAGCCTTAAGCGATGGCACCGCTAGACCGCCAGCCCTAGCGGTGCCATCGCTTGGTCCAGTTAAGGGTCACTGAATGGGCCTTTCTCTTGACCCAAAATAGCCTCAACTCTAGCCCAATAGGCCCTTAATTGAGTTAACTTGACTACACTCGAAACTAACTCAATTAGGCCTAAACTAACTCGATATAGACACAATCGATTACAAGCGTGAATACTATGTTGTCCGGCATGTCATTGGTTCATATGACGCTTCGTTTGATCCTTCAGCGTATTGCCCAATCGGCATGTTGACCTTCGCAACATCCGATCTGCTTGGCGCAATGTTCGATCCTTCGGCTCTATGCCCAAACTCATGGCATGAAGTCCTGCTGTCGATACGTCGATCGATCATTCGGCTTGACGTCCAATCTCCTGACATGTTTCACTCTAACCCAACGTCTGATTCCTCCTGCTTTAATCGATTTGTCTTTTTTAATTAAAGTTAGTCCTACGTCACTCAAAACGCAGATTAAATCATAAACTCGTCAATTGATTTCATCATCAAAATCTAAGATTTAACAGATATGTGGAGCAATATCTAGCATAAATAAACCATTATGCAATGTTCCTTTAGTGATAATTTTATCATCCAATATTATTGAACAACCATTATTTAAAAAATTAATTTATATCCACTAATTATCAAATATAAAATAAAAATATTATTTTTTATAATAAAATAAACAAAGTAACATGCATCCAATGCAATAGTAGCTCCACCAAGTAAATGTAGGGTAACCTCACTAATAGCTACTTAGCAATTTTTGCTCTATTGCCCATCTTAAGGTCCATCTCGTCTCTCGTCAATCTCCTAGGTCTTGTCAAAACCTGCAACAAATTGCAAAAGTGATAAGCATTGCTGGTATTCAATGGATCACTACTATAGAGAAGTTTGTGATTACTCCTTCATCCACAAACTGAGATCTGCGATTTAGGGGATATACAGTCTCCCTTATGTGAGAATGTCTCAACCACGTAACGTGGTTTTTGTCGTTTCGAGTTTTATGCTCTCGGTTGTTGGAGGACAATCCAATAATATCTATTTTGGGAATGATTTTTGTTTTATTTTTTTGTTGTGCATGTGATGCTCTGTGACATTTCCTAACATATCTATCTAGAAACAATCCAAGGCATATATTTTTCTAGACAAAGTAGAACTAGCAAAAGAACCTTTAAATCATTTGCTAGCCAAATAATCAATACAAGAGTTCAGGCATGCACCTCTGAGGTCTGGCAAAACTTATCTCTTGGGAAAAACTTGTAGCCCCTTCTTGCTCATGTGTCCCAATTGCTTATGTGATAATTCTATCATGAAGTCTTTCTTTATAGCATTCAACTGCTCATTACTAGTCATAGGTGCCCTACAAGCCAATCACATGAGTGATAGCACGTGTGACATGATATGCACTCTTTTTTCTTATTATTATTATGATATTTTTTCACTTTATATTGCTTAATGTATAAATATATTATGATGTCCATGGATTTTTACAATGGAAATCGGATCATAATGAGATCACGATAATGAGACCGATTCACCTCTAAACATATACTTTAAATAATCTTGGTCATAGGTAACTCGAGAGGGACATTGAAATAATCGGACAGACTAGTATGCTATATATCCATCTGTATAATGGAGGCAATTGGTCTCAAAGCTGCTCGTGTGAGGACACTAGGGCTACAATGCAGGTACTCATTGAAGAATTAGTTTATTGATTGATTCACTCACAGAATGCCTGATGATTAATGATACATCATTGTCAAACAACAATTTCGTCATTTCAGTGGTGTTCCTGGTCCTTAGACTTGAGACACCAAGGATGTCTTGTATGAGTACTCCACTTTTTGATACCGAACTTATAGGTTTAGAAGTTTCAGATCTAGTACAACCGGTTATCGAGAGTGGCAGCCAATATTTCGATAGCTATTGAGTGTCGATAGAGAATCATCCACTCTCGGTATCATGAGAGGAATATCTCATGTGTTCTTACTTAGACAAATCATTGGTCATAATCATTCGGATTGAAAGAGAAAGAGTTCTCTAAGACAATCCAATTATAGAGAGACTCTAGGAGAAATCGTATGGGCCTAACAACACCATGTCTGGTATATGATCTTTGTGATATTAGATAGATAAAGAACTATAGGTATATGGTAACTGAGGATATATAGGCCCAAAGGATTGGATTCCCTTGTAACATTTAGGGACTGCGACGTAATGACCTAATACGTCCGTAATCGATAAGTCGAGTGAATTATTATGGAGATAATAATTCACTAAGCTAGAAAGAGTTCTGATAGATATGACTCATGACCAGCTTGATATTTGGCCTAGAGGATCACACACACATGGTAGGTGTTGCGACGGTTAGAGGTTTGGATATGAGATATCCGTCGGAGCCCCTATCTTGTTGTTTATCCATTAATCCACTGAATTATTAGACTTTATAGATGAGATCCAATAAGAGCTAATAAGAGATTATTATGTAGAGACCCATTAATCTAAGAGGCTTGGGTAATCCGATAGAGATTCAATACCCAATAGCATAGGATCCATTAGGGTTAAGTTGATAAGGGGCCTCTATAAATAGGAGAGACCCAAAGGACCATTGGCTAGGCTTCTTAATTGTCACCTCCTATTCTCCTCTCCCCTTCTTCTCCTCAACCAATATATGTGGAGATTTAGGCAGCGATTTGAGGAGCATATTCGTAGCTCCTACCGTGTGGATCATCGCTATAGAGGAGGATAGTTGACCGGAGGACGCTTGACCTCATTTAGCCTCTCTCACATATCTACAAGAATTCAGGGATATACGATCTCCTTATGTAACACAACTATCTCACATGTGATTTTTAGTTTTACGGATTTTTGTGCACCAATCTTCGTACGACGATAAACATCTTTTAGGAAATTTAAGAAATTTATTTTATATTCTTCTGTTATGCATGTGATGTCGCACATAGATTTCCCTACAGTGGTATTAAAGCTAGAATATTCGTACGAAAGTCATTTTAAGGACCAAATCGATGCCCAATCTGATAAAATTTTATTCTAGAACTAACTTTCAAGAGCTTCAAGTGAATTTAGAGTTTTTTTTTTTTGTTTCAAATGAGATTTTCTAGAACTAATTTTCAAGAGCTTCAAGTGAATTTAGACTTTTCTTTTTTTTTCTTCTTTTGTTTCAAATGAGTTAACACTTATCTTTGATAAATTCAAATATATTTGATAACAAACATAGAATTAAGGATGTTTCAGTCTTGTTCGAGGTTGACGTGATCTAATTAGTGAATCCAAACAGATCCAGATCAATCTGGTCTGGATATTATAAACATCTCCATAATTAGATCTTTTGTATTAAGATTCTTGTGGCTGCACTACTGAATTTGACTAATATGTATCATCTGGGAATTTGATCGTACGGTCGTCGAAAGAATATTATAGAGGCATTATGTATACATAGGTACATATGTCTTCTTAATACACAGCTTCGGGTCGGGTTTGAACACATTCCCAACTATAATATTCAAGCAAACTAGTGTTTCATAAAGAAGAGGATAAGAAAGACACCAATCCAATCCTTAATGCACCACATGATAGTTACAACATGAAGATAAGCATCGTAAACATCAAGTTACCTATGAATCATGGTGGACTAACGAATAAAATGGTATAATAAGGATGGTCGATCAAGCTCTTTGTTCAATCTTCAAGGATATGAACCACATCATTTACAGTGCAATCGAACGCAATCAGGAAATGGGAGAAGAAGATTCATATCATTTCATACAAAACTTGCTTGCGAGTTAAGGTCATCAAATCCAGCCATTGTGAGATCCCAACCACTTGATCGTCGACATATGCAAGAACAAGGTCACACCCACTTATAAGCATGTGCTTCTCCTAGCTCCTCACAGTCTTAGGATGATAAGGAAACAATCATTGCATGAAGAATCGAAGCAGGCTAATGATGGGATCTTCCAGTCCAAGCACAATCCCCTGGCCTTCTTTGGCAGACATGTCGATGGAGATCTGACCAGGTTTCCTCATCAGGTAACGCAAACTCTGACCTTCATCATCACCCTTCTCCCAACCGAGAAGGACCATAACATGTCATATACTTGCCCCTTCCTTTCCATATTAACCTCCTCCAACTACTGCTGCAACTGAATAGATCGTGGAGTTACAAGAGGGTCGAGGGAGCTACGGCCGGAGAAGAAGGTCGTGATCTCCTTAAAGACGACTGCATGCAGTGCTTGCCCTTGGACCGATGAGATGCCGGAGGCCGGCTCCACTGGTCGAGGGAAGGCGTCGACGTCGTCGAGGAGCAGCAAGAAGGATGTGATCCACATGGAGCGGAGCCGGAGGGAGAAGATGACCGAGTTCTACACCATGCTGCAGTCGATGGTTCCAAATCTTTTCCCCAAGGTCAGCACTCTTTGTGTGAGGAGGAGTTCATGGATTCTCTCTCTCGACGTAACACCTGCTAAAGCAGATCCAACAAGTTGTGCAGGCGACGAGGACGAGGATCGTGGACGAAGCAATAGCGTACATCAAAGGCCTCGAAGAAGTCATCGCAGCGCTCGAGGCGCAGAAGGCGGCGAGGGAAGCATCGAGCGGACCGGCCACGCTGCACAGCCAACGGAGCTCGAAGGTGGAGGTGTCCACGTCGGCCAATACCGCGTTCTTCGCGATAAGCTTCGCGGCACAGCCCGGCATGGTCATGAAAGTTCTGCAAGTTTTCGAGGACCACAAGGCGGAGGTCCTCAACGCCACGATCGCGTGCAACGATGGAAGCGTTACGGTGACCGTGACGGCGTCGGAGATGGAAGAAGAGGCTCTGGGTAAGATCAAGGGGGACCTCATTATCATATAGTCTCAGAGTTTAGTCGCCTACGAGTGTTTGTTGTGTTTGCAATGAGTTGGGTTTAGTGGAAGTAGGTGAATTGTACATGATTAATCTCTGAGGCTATGAACTGTACAGTTTCAGGTGGCTTTGGGTCCCCAGTAACCCTAACAAAGACGACTATAACTGCACGGTACTGAAAGTAGACTTAAGTTTGTTGTCTCTTCGTTCTTCTTCTCTCCAAGTGTTTTGACTAGTAGAATAGCGCGGTTCCCAAAGCATGTCATTCGAGGTGGATGGATGGGGGGCTTTCCCGACTGCAAATTCTCATCAGTCAAGCTGTTCTTTCTAACCATCTCTCTCTCTCTCTCTCTGTCTCTTTCTGTGGGTGTTCTCTCCCATCATCTTCGTATAGAAGATATGGATCGCCAACAGAAAAAAGAGGGGAGTTGTGTCGTCAGTCATTTTTGCGGCGCATGCCACCGAAAGGCAAGTGATAGGAGGACAGCAGTCTCAGCACTCACGACAGAGAAAACAAGTAACAGCTAAGACCGAGGTCTATCTCTAATTATCAACGAGGACTTCGACTGCTTTGACTGTTTGATCCATGTCCTTGTCAGCAAAAAAAAACACCAAGTAGCGAAAAGATTCAAATTGATGTTGCTATCTATGTACATAGTAGATGGAACGGCGGCCATAGGGAAGGTAATCTTGGATTCATGGGTTACTGCTTTCCCGTTGTAAAATAATCTTTCTTCTTAGTTCTTAGTTGGATGCATGATCTTGTCCTGTTAGCAAGCATTTTGAGTGAGAAGCAATGTAAAGAGAAGCACCAGTTTGAGACATGGAATTCCTTCTCCTTTTACTGCCTATTGGCGACAGATCAGTGAAAAGCGCAGACCATGAGGTGTGTGGTATTCTCCACTCACCTACTAGATGGACGTGAGACCATCTACTTCATCAAACCGTGGAAGAAGATTGCCAGCGTCTCAGACCATCACTTCTAAAGGACGCATGTCACGCAGACTCTTCAAGAAATGAAGAGGAACTCGGTTACAGCAGCATTCAGTTGAATGTATAGGGTTTCGACCACATTGTATATACGGGAATTCAAAGTCATGTATAATTCAAAATCAACTAATAAGTGTGTTAAAGTCATAAAAACTGTAACGTACTCATACAAACTATCTAACACATCAAAAATAAAAAATAAAATAAAATAAAATAAGAAGCTGCCTTACCTAAGTTTAGGTTACTAGTGTATATATGTATGTAGCTTCCCCGAGATGACCATTGATCTTTCCTCTCCGATGGTCACACACACTGCACTCAATCATCAAACAGTGCTTCCAACAGGTTTGTCAACTTGGAATCATTGGTCCCGTTCTCCTCAAAGATATCTATAGAAGCTGATTGCTTTCTGCTCTTCCGCTCCTCCACAATGGATTCAACCGAACTGGCACAATAATTCCTCCTAATCTGCTTGACGGGTTTCTCAGCTACGGTGAACTTGTTGCCCTCTCTACTTCTTTCAGGAAAACCTGCCCAAACTGGAGGGATCCCATAGAAAGGAGATGAGAGCGTAAGAGGGCGGAAACAGAAAAGGAATGAACAACACTACATTGCAGCATGACCAAGTATCATAGAGTTCAAATTATTTAAAATTGCAGAATTCACTGATCTTAAAACCCATCAAAAATAAAATGTTAGTCATCAAATATTATGGAGATAATAATTCACTTAGCCAGAAAGAGTTCTAATATATATGACTCACGGCTAGCTCGATATTTGGTCTAAAGGATCACATACACATGGTAGGTGTTGTGATGGGTAGATGTTCGGATATGAGATATCTGTCGGAGCCCCTATCTTCTTGGATATCTATTAAGCCATGAAATTATTAGATCCTATATATGAGATCCAATAAGAGCTAATAGTAGATTATTAGGTAGAGTTCCACTAATCTAAGAGGTTTGGATAATTCGATAGAGATCCAATACCCAATAGGGCAGGAAACATTAGGATTAAGTTGATATGAGACCTCTATAAATATGAGAGAACCAGAGGACCATAGGCTAAGCTTCTTGGTTGCCACCTCCTATTCTCCTCTCCCCTTCTTCTCCTCAACCAATAGGTGTGGAGATTTGGGCAGGATTTGATGAGCATCTTCGCAGCCCCTACCATGTGGATCACCGCTATAGAGGAGGGCGCTTGACCTCCTTTATTCTCTCTTACATATTTACAGGAATTCAATGATATACAATCTCCTTATGTAACACAACTATCTCATAAGTGATTTTCAATTTCACGAGTTTTTTCACATCGATCTTCATACGACGATAAACACCTTTTGAAAATTTTAAAAAAATTATTTTATATTCTTCCGCTATGTATGTGATGTCTCCCATAGATTTCCCTATAGTAGTATCAAAGCCAGATTATTCATGTGAAAGTCATTTTAAGGACCAAAACGATGCATAAAATTTTATAAAATTTTATTCTAGAAGTAACTTTCAAGAGCTTCAAGTGAATATAGACTTTTCTTTTTTTTATTTTTGGTTTCAAATGAGATTTTCTAGAACTAATTTTCAAGAGCTTCAAGTGAATTTAGACTTTTCTTTTTTTTTCTTCTTTTGTTTCAAATGAGTTAACACTTATCTTTGATAAATTCAAATATATTTGATAACAAACATAGAATTAAGGATGTTTCAGTCTTGTTCGAGGTTGTTCCTCTCCGATGGTCACACACACTGCACTCAATCATCAAACAGTGCTTCCAACAGGTTTGTCAACTTGGAATCATTGGTCCCGTTCTCCTCAAAGATATCTATAGAAGCTGATTGCTTTCTGCTCTTCCGCTCCTCCACAATGGATTCAACCGAACTGGCACAATAATTCCTCCTAATCTGCTTGACGGGTTTCTCAGCTACGGTGAACTTGTTGCCCTCTCTACTTCTTTCAGGAAAACCTGCCCAAACTGGAGGGATCCCATAGAAAGGAGATGAGAGCGTAAGAGGGCGGAAACAGAAAAGGAATGAACAACACTACATTGCAGCATGACCAAGTATCATAGAGTTCAAATTATTTAAAATTGCAGAATTCACTGATCTTAAAACCCATCAAAAATAAAATGTTAGTCATCAAACAAGATGCTAAAGACGCAAAGGCAAGAGTGTGTCATAACGCACGTTGAGTGTGCAAAGTTTGGCAATGAATTCCAGGGCATATCACTGACATTTTTCCCAGAAACAGATTGATAACAACTCAAGAATTTGTAAAGATCAAGAGAATATAAATTCCCAAGCTCTTAGCATACCACTACAGCCTGTCCTCTACTTCATATAGAGAAGTATTCCTCTTACCTTAAACAACAGATCTCTGAAATCTTTTAGTTCTAGGATAGCTTTCCTTGACAGATGTTTAGTTGCCATTGCTACACATCATTGCCAACAATCAACTAGCCATGAGAAGTTTGTTTGATTGTCAACTTTGTAAGTGCAGCCCTTTTACTGAATTGGTTACTCTATTAGAGCAGTGCACTGTAAAGTGAGTAAAATTGAGCAGATCTCATAAAGAAACCAGTTCAACAGAACAAATGGGAGAAGGATAAACAGCATAGTAAATTAATCTTCATATTTGCATAAATAGCATAGTAAATTAATCTTCATATTCTAAGAGAAAAAGTTAAAGCACCAAAGCTGCAAAAAGCAAAGTCAATTAATTTCACATATAATACAATGAAAAAATCAATCTATCACCCAATAAAAAACCATAAACAGCATAAAGAAAAAAAACTGTGTAAATGCTGCAAAAATTAGCAAAAAATCTTGAGTATAGGACCATTGCTTGTATTCATGGTAAATATTCATATTTGCATGCACAAAACTGAAAGATATTTGCTCACATACAAAGATCCAAGGTGTGCATCTGTAACATAAGAGCAAGGAAATTATATATTTGCAACTCTACAGGTCTACATGTAGATCTGTTTCCAGTCCACCAGAAGCTTTCCCATATAGGCATTAAACCTCATAAACATATTAAATGCATTAGTAAAGGTTGGCATCATGGATCAATTCTCTGCCATCAAACTCTATTGAGGGAAATAAAACTAGTCCAACTAATAGTGATAATATCTCATATTATTCTTTCTCATAAAATTTTCTGGAGGCCTATTGGTAGAGATATTGAATATATTCTTTCTCATAAAATTTTCTGGAGGCCTACTGGTAGAGATCTATATTGAATGGCATCGTAAAAATCAAATTTAGCTTCCAAACTTTTACCACAACTTCTGTATTCCAAAATCATTAAATATTCCACAATATGGTTTCTACCTGAAGACAAAACATATTTTGAAACATCCATTATAGTGTAAAGAGAATTTTACAGTTATCTAGCATCATATGTTTTAAAAATGTAAGTAGTTTACAATTCCATAGGGTTCTCTCCCTAGAGATTAATCTTCAAACAAAATTGTAATATAATCCTTATCCGGATCATTGCTTAATCTAGCATCTTTTGGTGTCAATAGTTTCTTTGATGCCTTTAACATATAATTTCCTTGCATGTCGTGAAATCACCTTACAATATTTGAGCAATGAACGTCATAAGTTCCCTTTTATTTAGGAACAAAAGAATCCATTCTATTACTTGACTAATTACTATATATAAGTAATAGTCCATGACTCATTAACCATTGGTACATACAAACCAAAGACCATGAGAAAGCCAAATTGATTTACTTTTTCTCCCTAGACCAACTAGGCAAATAAGTCTTGGAGTTCTCAGAGGAAGAAGTTTATTTTAACCATACCACTAGGACAGGAAGGATATATCAACTGCCTCATTTTTCTTATTTTCTTTCTGATTCCTGCTTTCTCACAACTGGAATGATCTTCTGTTCTGGCCAGGTGCGTTAGCTTATTACTTCGGAGTGCCGACATCAATCAAATATTATAGGGGTGAGTCTCTAGTGGTTTTTTACTATCTCTTTCTATACCTGTGATCATTCCCTTACAAATTTCGTCTTCTCAGGATCTATCTTGACTCGGATGAGCCGACGATGTGCCCCGGGTCCCCGAGTATACCAGCTCCCTCATCTTGGTCAAGTTGTCAATAAGCACATTCTCGTCATTTAAGGCAAGGTAAACTCAAATTATAACTAATCTATGTTGCCCCTGTAACGGCTTGTCTGGAGCTCACATAAACACAACAGAACTAAGCTTGTTTGCTTGTTCCCTGAAACTCGAAAGAAAGATTTTGATCTACCTAGCATAATGCAAACTTCTTATTGTTGTGGGGTGAGTTGAGCCAGCTGTCAGCAGTGTGTATACTGTCACAAACGGTCGTCGCGTCCCCATAACAACTCCGTTCAACGAACCGTTCGTCGCTCTCATCTACATGTACAGCTGCTTGGCAGCATGTTTTGTCTTGGTTTTGAATCATTTTGCTTATAAAAATGTAAGTCCGAACAAGCTGCAACGTTACAAAGCGACCGCTCACCGAACCGAGCAAAACAGCCCCAAAACAGCTCCGTTTTCGTGTGCCACGGGCTGTTTTCTGCAGTCCGCTTTCGCTCGCCAAAACGTCAACCATCTCAGCCCCTTGGAACCACCCGGGTGGCACAGGGCTGGATGGGGCTTCGGTATAGTGTCGGG